>PVIW01013268.1:0-28112 GCA_004026585.1 Noctilio leporinus
AGGCTGTTTCCAGCACTTGGCTATTGTAAATAGTGCCGCTATGAACATAGGTGTGCATAGATTCTTATGAATTGGTGTTTCAGGATTCTTTGGGTATAGTCCAAGTAGTGGAATTGCTGGATCAAAAGGCAGTTCCATTTTTAGTTTTTTAAGGAAACCCCATACTGTTTTCCACAGTGGCTGCACCAGCCTACATTCCTACCAACAGTGTATGAGGGTTCCCTTTGCCCCGCATCCTCGCCAACACTTGTTGTTTGTTGATTTGCTGATGATTGCCATTCTGACAGGTGTGAGGTGGTATCTTATTGTGGTTTTAATTTGCATCTTTCTGATGACTAGTGATGTTGAACATTCTTTCATATGCCTCTGGGCCCTTTGTATATCTTCCTCATTGAGTTGTCTGTTCAGTTCCTTTGCCCATTTTTTAATTGGGCTTTCTGTCTCCCTGGTGTTGAGTTGCATTAGTTCTTTATATATTTTGGAGATCAGACCCTTGTCATTGACTATATTCTTTATGCTGTACTTTACATCCCTGTAACTGTTCTGTAGCTACCAATTTGTAGTTCTTAATCTCTTTACCTTTTCACCCAGCCCCCTAGCCCCCATCTCCTTTGGCAGCTGTCATTCTGTTCGCTGTATCTATGAGGACTCTTTATTTATTTTTAAGATTTTATTTATGTGTTTTCAGAGAGAGGGGAAGGGAGGGAGAAAGAGGGAGAGAAACATTAATCAGTTGCCTCTCACACACCCTCAACCAGGGACCTGGCCACAACCCAGGCATGTGCCCTGACAGAATGAAACAGGCAACCTTTTGGTTCACAGGCTGGAGTTCAGTCCACTGAGCCACACCAGCCAGGGCAGGACTCTCATTCTTAATGACTGACTTATACTAATTCCTGATTACATGAAAATAAGAGATAGGAAGACATTTTAAAAAACCTAAGGACTCTTAATCTGCTGTTTTAAGGCAAAAGCCTGTTGATTTGAAGCAAGCACCCATTTAGGTCCTGAACGGGGAGACTTTTACCTAATTGTAATGCAACAGAAAAATTCACATGGAAAACATGAATTGTCAAGACTCCTGTTTGATTGTAACCTGAAGCTTGAGGGGAGTAGGAGTTAACCAGCTGAGTTGGTATGTGGGGACAGTGGGAATATTGTAGGCAAAGAATGGCAAATTCTCCGGCGGGAAAGCTTGGCACCATACATAGTTACTACAATATCAGTGACTGTGTTCCCTTTGCTGTACTTTACATGCTGGTGACTATTCTGTAACTTACAATTTGTATTTCTCAATCCCTTCACCTTTGTCACCCAGTTCTCCCATCCCCTCCCCTTTGGCAACCATCAGTCTGTTCTCTGTGTCATGAATCTCTTTCAGTTTTGTTCATTAATTTTGTTCTTTAGATTCCACATATAAGTGAAATTATATGCTATTTGTCTTCCTCTGACTTATTTCACTTAGCATAATATCCTCTAGATCCATCCATGCTGTCCCAAATGGTAAGATTTCTTTCCTTTTTAGGCCAAGTAATATTCCATTGTGTAAATGTACTATAGCTTTTTAATCCATTCACCTACTGATGGGCATGTGAGTTGCTTCCAGATCTTGGGTATTGTAAATAACACTGCAAGGCCCTGGCTGGTGGCACAGTGGATAAGACGCTGCCCTGCAAATACAAAGGTAGCTGGTTCAATTCCCAGCCAGGGCACATAACCAGATTGCAAGCCAAATCTCCAGCCAGGTCCATACATGGAGGCAAGTGAAAGGCAACCATACATTGATGTCTCTTTCCCTCTCTGCCTCTCTCCCGTCTCCTCTCTCTAAAAATAATATATAATTTTTTTTAAAATAAAAAATAACACTGCAGTGAACATAAGGGTTATACATCTACTCTTGGGTTTCTTTGGTTAAATACCCAGAAGTAGAAGTCAGTTCCATTTTTAATTTTTTTAAATATATTTTATTGATTTTGCTATTACATTTGTCCCAGTTTTTCACTCTTTGTCCTGTTCCACCTGATACCCTATTTACTCCAGTAATTCCCCTCCTTAGTTCATGTCCATGGGTTATGCATATAAGTTCTTTAGCTACTCCATTTTCTATATTGTTTTTAACATCCCCCTGTGTTATTTTTTACCTACCAATTTGTACTTCTTAAACCCTGCACCTTTTCTCCTATTCTTGCACTTAGCCCTCCCAACAGGTAACCCTCCAAATGATCTCCATATCTATGATTCTGTTCCTGTTCTGTTTGTTTGCTTAGTTTGTTTTTGAGATTCAATTGTTGATAGTTGTGAATTTATTGCCATTTTAATGTTTATAGTTTTGACCTCCTCTTTTTATATATATAATTTCCTTTAATTTCACATAATAAGGGCTTGCTGATGATGAACTCCTTTAGTTTTACCTTCTCTGAGAAGCACTTTATCTGCCCTTCAGTTCTAAAGGATAGCTTTGTTGAGACAGAGTAATCTTGATTGTAGGTTCTTGCTTTTCATGACTTTGAATATTTCTTCAGTCTCTTCTTGCCTGCAAAGTCTATTTTAAGAAATCAGATGACAGTCTTATGGACTGTAGTCCTGTAAGTAACTCCCCGCTTTTCTCTTGCTGCTTTTAAGATTCTCTCTTTATCTTTAACCTTTAGCATTTTAATTGTGACGTGTCTTGGTGTGATCTTTTTTTACACCCATCTTGTTTGGTACTCTCTTAGATCTCTATTTCCAACACTAAATTAGGGACTTAGATGTCTTATTTCCTACACTAAATTAGGGAAGTTTTCTTTTATTGTTCAAATAGGTTCCTAACTTCTTGCTGTTTCTCTTCTCCTGGCACCCCTATAATGCAAATGTTAAAATGTTTGAAGTCATCCATAGAGGCTCCTTACATTATACTTGATTTTTTAGATTCTTGTTTCTTTTTGCTGTGCTGATTGGATGTCTTTTTCTTCCATATGTTCCTAATCATTGATTTGATTCTTGGCTTCATTCACTCCACTGTTGACTCCCTGTAAATTGTTCTTTATTTCAATTAGTATATCCTTCATTTCTGCCTGGATCTCTTTTATGCTGTTGAGGTACTAACTGTGGTCCTTAAGCATCCTTATAACCAGTGTTTTGATCTTTGCATCTAATCATTTATCTCCATTTTGTTTAGTTCTTTTTCTGGAGTTTTGTTCTGTTCATTTATTGGAGCCATATTTCTTTATCTCCTCATTTTGGTAGCCTCCCTATATTTGTTCTATATATTAGGTAGAGCTGCTTTGACTCCATGTCTTGGTAGTGTTGCCTAATACAGTAGCTGTGTCCTGTACGGTTCCCTGTCTCTCCTGTCTCCCAAGCTGTATACTCAAGATGCACATACTGTGTGTGCAGAGTACTCCCTCTTCTTGTATATGAGTCTTAATTGCTGTCAGCAGGTCAATGGGCCTGATTTATCCAGTCCAGACAGCTGGTGGGACTGGCTGTGACCCCTCACCAGCAGTCACCTCCCTCCATGCCTTATGGAAATGGTTGGATGGTGTTCCAACATGGTTTGTAACTAATTGCTGGGTGCACAGGCCCTGGGGTTTCCTGGTGGTGCAAGCCAAAGTCAGCCTCCATCTGTATTCTGTCTGGGGCCCCTTGGCATGAGCTATAAAGTGATTTGTAGATGGCTGCTGCCAGGGCCTGGGGCCACTCAACAAAATGTCTACAAAATGTCAACAAAAAGGTCTAGGCTCAGCTGTTGCTTGTTTGAGCAGATGTGGAAGGTCTGAAGCCAGTTCCTTACCCAGTCCTTCATATGGAAAAGCATTTGTTACCAGCATGGGTGGGCCTATAAGCTGGATGGCCCAGACCCTTAGCTAACTGTCATGGCAGAGCTTACTTTGTGAACCAGGTTGATGGAAATTCAGATATTTTTCCATTACACAGTGGCTCTGTGTGGGGGAGGGCTCAAGAGAGGTACAGTGGACACAGTTTGTAGTTCCGTGTGGGAGAAAATTGTCCCAGAGCTCTTGCCCTGTTGCCAGACACTTCAGTTTCTCCCTGTAAGCCCCCAGTGCCCTTCAAGGTGCTGCCCGGGTGCTGGAGCCCAGCAGTGAGTCGGTCTAAATCCATATGCAATACGAGTTGCTTTAAGAGGAAACTGCTGAGAATCCTGTAGTTTCTTTCACCAACCCAACCCCCACTTTTTTACAGCCAAAAGTTACCTTCCTGACACTGGAACCCTGGGCCCTGTGGTCTGGTGTGGAGGTGGGATCCCTCACTCCCAGGATATCTCTCCATTTTATATCCACCACATGTGGGTTTGGGACCACCAGTTCCATGTCTCTGCCCCTCGGCCCCTTCTACCCATCTGGATGGATGTGGTTTCTTAAGTTCCTTAGTTGTTGGACTAAAGTCCAACAGCTCAATTTTCTCAACAGCTCAATTTTCTGATTGTTCTGAGTGGTACTTGTTTTATAATTTAACTGTAATTTTTCTGTGGTTTTGCAAGAAGAGCCATGTTTACCTTTGCCTCCAATTTTCTCCTCCAATTTTTAAAGTATATTTTATTGATTATGCTGTTACAGTTGTCCCAATTTCTTTTCCCTTTGCTCCTCTCTATCCAGGATCCCCCTTCCCTCCCACAATCCCACCCCTCTTAGTTCATGTCCATGGATCATATATATAAGTTCTCTGATTTCACTTTCCTGTATTGTTCTTAACTTCCCCCTATTTTACACCCACCAATTATGTTTCCTAATCCCTGCACCATTTCCCCATTCCACCCCCCTTCCCAGCTGATAACACTTCCAATGATCCTCATACCTATGATTCTGATCCTATTCTGGTTGTTTGCTTAGTTTGTTTTTATTTTTATTTTCTTAGATTCTGTTGATAGCTGTGAGTTTGTTGTCATTTTAATGTTCATAGTTTTGATGATCTTTTTCTTAAGTCCCTTTCACATTTCATATAATAATGGCTTGGTGACATGAACCTCTTTAGCTTTACTTTGAGAAGCACTTCATCTGCCCTTCCATTCTAAATGATAGCTTTGCTGGGTAGAGTAATCTTGGTTGTAGGTCTTTGCTTTTCATCACTTTGCATATTTCTTGCTAGTCCCTTCTTGCCTGCAAAGTTTCTTTTGAAAAATCAGCTGATAGTCTCATAGGAACCCTTTTGTAGGTAACTCTCTTCTTTTGCTGCTTTTGAGATTCTCTGTCTTTAATTTCTGTTATTTTAATTATGTGTCTTGGTGTGATTCTCTTTGAGCCTAGTTTGTTTGGGACTCAGTGCATCTTGGATTTGTATGCCCATTTCCTTTGCCAAATTTGGGAAGTTTTCGTTTATTTTTTCATGCAAGTTTTCCATTACTTGCTCTTCCTCTTCTCTTCTGGCACCCCTGTGATGTGAATGTTGGCACATTTAAAGTCATCCCAGAAGTTCCTAAGCCTCTCCATGTTTTTTCATTCCTTGTTTCCTCATTCGTACTGGTTGATTATTAATTTCCTGTGTTCCAAATCATTGATTTGAACCCCAGTTTCCTTCCTTCACCCTTGGTTTTGTGTGGATTTTCCTTCATTTCACTTAGCATAGCCTTCTTTACTTCTGCATGTGCTGTGCTTAAGCATATGTGTTAAATCTGTGAGCATCTTTATCACCGGTGTTTTGAACTCTGCATCTGTTAGGTCGGCTGTCTTAGTTCTCACACTGGCACCTTGATCTGTTCCCTCTTTTGGGCCATACTTCTCTGTTTCCTCAATTTGACAGATTCCTGTGCTTGCCTCTGTGTCTTAGATAGAGCTGGCACATCTGTTACATTTTAAGGGGCAGAGCCTTAGGTATTCATCAGTATGGGGTGACCTGATTTACCACATTGTGGGGCCATATGTGGGGAGGGGCCTGAGAGGAAACAATGCTGCTTGCTCAGCACTCACCCCTTTTCCAGATACTTCTGTTTCCCTAATGATACTGGTGCCTCTCTAGCTGTTGCCCTGGCTGCAGTTCCCAGAGTGGGTGGGCCTGCGGATGTTCTAGAATCATGGGGGCCTCTAAACAAACAAACTGCTGAAAGACTGGCAGTTTCTTTTTCCATCCCAATCCCCACTGGTTTTCACAGTCAGAAGCAATGAGGCTTTATTTCCAACCCCTGGCGCTGGAACCGTGATCTGTGCAGTCTGGCCTGGTACCAGGAGTGCTCCCCAGGTGTTCCTCTTTCTTTTAATATGTGGTTGTGCTTCCTACTGGCCAGCCACAGCTGCCACGCCGCCAAACTGTGTCTTCTCTCTCCCGGCTCCTCCCCTCCTACCTGTCTGGGTATTTCTTCTTTATATCTTTGTTTGTTGGACTTTCATACAGTTCGATTTTCTGGAATTTCTGGTTGCCTCTAGTATTGAGGTAGATATATTCCTTCTTAGTTGTGGAGGGAGACACAGTATGTCTTCCTGCCTTTCCATCTTGGCCGCAAATCTTTCCCTCCTTCAATTTTAAATGATAGCCTTCCTGGGTGAAGTAGTCTTACTGTAGTCCTTGCCTTTCATCACTTTGAATATTTCATGCCAGTACTTTCTGCTCTGAAAAGTTTCTGTTGAGAATTCTCTTCATAGTCTTATGGGAGTTCCCACATAGGTAACTAACTGCCTTTCTCTTGCTGCTTTTAAGAATCTCTTATTTTTGCCTGGCTGGTGTGGCTCAGTTGGTTGTAGCATCATCCTATAACCAAAAGGTTGTAGCTTCATTCTGGCTGGGGTGCATGCATGGGTTGTGGGTTTAATCCCTGTGTTGGGCTTGTATGATTTCCAGTCTGGGAACATTTGGAAAGCAGCTGATCAGTGTTTCCCTCTCCCTTTGATGTTTCTATCTCTCCCATTCTTTCTCTCTAAAAGCAATAAAAATATCCTTGGGTGAGAATTTAAAAAAATGGATCCCTGTTTTTAACATTTGCCATTGTAATTATGGTGTGCCTTAGAGGGGGCCTGTTTGGGTTCATTTTGTTTGGGACTCTCTGTGCTTCCCAGACTTGTGTGTCTTTTTTCTTCACCTGGTTAAGGAAGTTTTCAGGCTTTTCTTCAAATATGTTTTCAATTTCTTTCTATCTCTTTTCTCCTTGTGGTACCCCTATAATGCAAATGTTGTCTAGAAAGTCTCTTAACCTATCCTCATTTTTCCCCCCTGTTTCAATTGGGTATTTTCTGCTACCTTGCCTTCCAAACTTCATCTAACCTGCTGTTGATTCCTTCTGGTGCATTATTATTTAAGAAATCATATTCTTCACTTTCGCCTGGTTCTATTTTATGTTTACTATTTCTTTTTTTTTTTTTAAAGATTTTATTTATTATTTCCAGAGAGAGGGGAAGGGAAAGAGGCAGAGAGGGAGAGAAGAAGCAATGTATGGTTGCCTTTCACCTGCCTCCAGCTACGGACCTGACTGGAGACCTGGCTTGCAACCTGGTTATGTGCCCTGGCTGGGGAATCGAACCTGCGACTTTTGGGTTCGCAGGCCAGCGCCTTAACCACTGTGCTACCAGCCAGGGCTATGTTTACTATTTCTTAACATTCTTTCTGAGCTCATCTATTCTTTCCCTAACTTCCTTGAGCATCCTTATAACTCTTATTCTGAACTCTGTATCTGGTAGATTGCTTGTCTCCATTTCATTCTGTTCTTTTTCTAGGGATTTCTTTTGTTCTTTCATTTGGGACATGTTTCTTTGTCTCCCCATTCTGGCTGCCTCTCTGTAATTGTTTCTGTGTATTAGGTAGATCCTCCCCTCATGCCTCCCACTCTTGGTATGAGGTCTAATATAGTAGGTGTCCTGTGGGTTCAGTGACACCTGATCACTTGAGCCAGGTGCTCCAGGAATGTCCCTTGTGTGTGTTATGTTAACTCTTCTGTTGTAATTGAGTCTTCATTGCTTGCTTTTGGCTCATCCATTGGTGGGGTTGACTGTCCAGCTGACTGGATGACTGTGAGGATTGACCGTGACCACAGTGAACACTGAGTGAGCTGCTGTGCTAGGCTGACTCCCTGAAGTAGAATTCATCCCAGCAGGGTCTGGTGCCTGCTGAAATCTCCCTTTGGATGTGCCACTTGTGGAGCAGACTGGGTTGTGCTTTGATGTTCTGAATCAGGACACCAGGTGTGTTGGCTCTGTGGCCTCTTAGGAGGGATCCCATATAGGTCAATGTCAGGTGCAGCCTGTGAGCTGCCCTGGGCTATGTGTTTGGAGTCACAAAGCAATACACAGTTTGTGGCTGCCTCTGCTCTGTCTGGTTGTGCTTAGGAGGGGAAATTGCACACCAAGTTTGGATTCCACCAGCACCAAGCCCAGGGGCAGGTGAGCAGAAGGTCTACAACTTCCTGAAATCTGCTTCTGCCTGCTGGCTGCCTATTAGGCTCAGTCACTGAAAGAGTCTCTGGCCGGTATGTGAGTTGCATGAGATGTTCTCAGTGAGTCACCACAAAGAGGTGAGTGGTGTTCACCAGACTGAAACAGATTCACACGGCCCTAGCACTAGAACTGGGGCCACTCAGTTAAAGTGTCAGGGCACAGAAAGGCCAGCTTCATGTACTGGGTGTCTGTGGACTTTGCAGTGGGGTGGGGTGGGGTGGGGTCTCAGGGTGAGGCCAGCAGAGTTCTTCAGGCCCCAACAGACCAAGATCCAGCCATGTGAAGGGAGGGTCCCCACAGGAATGACAGGCTGGTTGGCACATGAGGGAAAAGTGGCCCCTGCCCTACAGCCCCACGGCTCATTCTGTTCCTGCCAGCCCCACAGCTCATTCTATTCCTGCTTGAAAACCACCCAACACAGCCTGCTGACTTTTTACAGGGTGTAGGCAAGGCAGAACCACGGGGAGATGGGAGGGTGGGGTTAGTGGATCTCCTGTGGGGGGCAGCACTAGTCACAGCGAGGGGTAGAAGAGGGCACTGGCCCCTGCCCCAGAGCTCTGACCCCAACCCCAACCCCTACCTGGAGTTTGCCCTCAAGAGCTCTCTAAGAAAGTCTGCACCACGGGCCAGATAGCTTAGTCTTCCACAGCGTGTGAGCTCAGTAGGATGCAAGGACAGGAAGTCAGAGGGTAGGACCAGTTAGTGCATCCCTGCAGGTTGGTACTGTATGGAGGGGAGTCAGCTTAGGAAGGATGGCATCTGAGGGCTGTGTGGGAGAGGACTCATCAGGGGACCCTGGCAGCTGTCCCTTCGGCTCCCTCAGGCCATACTTGGATTTAACCTCTGCCACTTCAGGCCCCCACCTTTGTCATTTTCATGTATGTACTGCAGGAATTTTGAAACTTAGGACATCAGCCTACAATGACATTTACCCTTATAATTGAAACACAAGTTTCAGGGAACAGTGCTCACCCTAATGTAAGCAGTACTCTTATTCTTTCCCACACCGGCACTCTCCCTTCTTTTTTCCTTCTTCTTTTTTTTAAATCTTAGTCATGTCTTTATTGAAAATGTTGATATTTAGTCTGTCATGGAATTTTGCATTTTTTTATTAAAATTTTTTCTTAAATATATTTATTTTATTTTGCTATTACAGTTGTCCCAGATTTCCCCTCCTTTACCCCCCTCCACCCAGTATCCCCATTTCCTCTGGCAGTGCCCCCCTTAGTTCATATCCATGTGTCATTCATATAAGTTCTTTGGCTTTTCCATTTCCTTTATTCTTAACATCCCCCTGTCTATTCTCCTTGTAACCACCAATGTGTACTTTTTTTCCTTTTCACATCCAGACAATTCAACATTTAATTAGTGCCTTTTGTCAGCCTCTCAAATCATATTAGTACAAAGTTTTTTCTTCATTAATTCAAAATGCCTACATTAATTCATTTATTTAAAGAATTACTTTTAAGTAACATGAATTTCAATATTACTAAACACATGCAAAAATAATTTACACACATTTTTACACATATTTAAAGTACATACTGGATTTTGAAGAATTAATACAAAAAATTTAAAATATGCCAATAGCTTATATAATTATTACATATTAAATGATAGTATTTTAGATATATTGTTGCAAATTAAGCAGTTTTTTTCTTCTTTAATACTTATTTTACTCTAGAATGCTATTTTTGTAAAACATATCACAGAAATGGTGTATTGCAGAACTCACTTTTGTGAAAGTTGACAGACAGTGCCAGACCCATATTAAAAAAATGAATTTGGGCCCCGGCTGGTAGCACAGTGGATAAGGTACTGGCCTGCTAACCCAAAGGTCGCTGGTTCAATTCCCCAGTCAGGGCACATAATCAGGTTGCAAGCCAGGTCTCCAGCCAGATCCATGGCTGGTGGCAGGTGAAAGGCAACCGTACATTGATGTTTCTGTGTTTCTCTCCCTCTCTGCCTCTCTCCCGTCCTTTCTTTCTGGAAATAATAAATAAAATCTTTAAAAAAAGCTTTTCAAAAAAAAAAAATGAATTGGTTTCTGGGTCAGATCCTCCTCCCTCAGAAATACAATCAACTTTATTTTAATCTTCTGTAACTACAACTTACTCTTTTTGGAGTTTTCCATCTTAAATAGTAGATTGATTTTTTTTTGGGGGGGGAGGGGCTGTGCACAGGTCTTACTTCTTTCAGTACCCTCTGTTTTTCCTCTACATGTGTTTTACAAGTTGAAGCCTTCAGAAATAATGGCACTTGCAGTGCTCACCTGGTCCCCAGAGTAGAAATTATTATGTCTATTAAGTTGAGGTTAAACAAAAATCCCTAGGATTTAAATAATTTTGTAGAATAGTATTCTAGCTATTTTTTAAATTTGTGGTTGACTACCTATGTGGTCCTAAACCCCTGAACTATTTAAGAGTTTGTTGAGGTAGAGATTAGGTATGTTCACATTTCAGTAATAAAGTTTGCTATAGCATTAATTCCTTTTCCCAACCATCCCCAGTTTGGGGGTCTTCATAACTGGAAATGTGTATTTTCCCTATCTATTTGAAAGGAATCTCATCTAACTTACATGAATCATATATTCAGTAGTTTGCAACTTTCATCCCAAATTGGTCTTCATTCTCAGCATCTTTTCTGACCTAAAGATTGACTGATTTCTCAACACACCAATGACCAGTTCGTTGCTATTTAAAACATAAACTGCTAACAAAATCTACATATGGCACACCCACAAACAAGTACATATTTTGTAAAGTGAATAAGAAAGATAGCATGTATTCTAGGTAATATACAACCACATTTTCTTTTTCTTCTTCCTTAACTGCATTCAATTTTTCTGAGTTATCACAAGTAATTTTCCCACATTGTGAAATAATTCCAATCTAAGAAAACCTGCAGTAATGCGGATACAAATAATATACAAAATTAAACATTATTTAGTAAAATCTATTTATAACAAGATTATTTTAAAGCATTCATAAGTTAAAGTTGTCTTTTGATTGGTGCATTTAATCCATTTACCTTTAAAGTTATTATTAATAGGTACTTATTCATTATCTATTTTCCCCTTTCTATCTGTGTTCCTATCTGTCTCTCTGTTTCTTCATCTTCTTAAAGCAGACCCTTTAGCATCCCTTGCAATGCTGGTTTGGTGGAGATGTATTCTTTTAGACTTCTTTTGTCTGGGAAACTCCTTATTTCACTTTCCATTTTGAATGAGAGCCTTGTTGGGTAAAATAGTCTTGGTTGTAGACCTTTGTTTTACATTGCTTGAAATGTTCTTTGCCATTCCCTTCGGGCTTATGTTTCTGTTGAGTAATCAGCTGATAACTTTATTGGAGCCCCCTTGTGTTATTAGCTGTTTCTCTCTTGCGTCTATTAGGATTCTCCCCCTTGTCTTTGAAATTTGCAATTTTAATTATGATGTGTCTTGGAGTGGGCCTGTTTGGGTTCATCTTCCTTGGGACCCTCTGTGCTTCCTGAGTTTGCATGACTTTTCTTCTCCTCAAGTTAGGGAAGTTTTCTGCCATTACTTTTTCAAGCAGGTTTTCTATCCCTTGCATCTCTTCTTCTGATATTCCTATGATACAGATATTATTATGTTTCATGTTGTCCTGCAGCTCTCTTAAAACCTCTTCATTCTTTTTTAGTCTTTTTTCATTTTGTTGCACTGCCTCAGAATTTTTTACTACATTGACCTCCAGCTCACTGATCCTGTCCTCTGCTTTCTCTAGCCTGCTTTTGATTCCTTCTACTGTGTTCAATTCAGAAATGGTATTCTTCATTTCCTCCTGGCTCTTATTGATGGTCTCTATGTCCTTTTTAATGCTGGTGTAGTTCTCGGTAAGTTTCTTGTAGCTTCCCTGGAGTTGTTTATAGTTTTCTTTGAGCTTGCTAAGCTCATTGAGCTTCTCTATCATCATTATTTTGAATTCCATGTCTGATAATGTGCTTGCCTCCACTTCATTTTACATTTTTCCTAGGGATTCCTTCTTCCCTTTCACTGAGGGTTTATTTCTGTTTCCCCATTTTAGATGACTCTTGTTTCTGCTTCTTGGATTGGTCTGCTTTGACTTACTGTTTTAGTGGTGTGACCTTTTATGCTGTAGAGGTGCACTTTTTTTTACTTCCTGGCTTTGTGCATGGTGATGTCAGCTTGTGTCCCAGTCTGGGACTAGTCAACTAGTTGGAGACTACCAGAGATCCACTGTTTTTGTCTGTCTCCGTTAGTTGTTAATCCAATCAGTCTGGGATCAGTGATCAATTTTAGGCACCTGTGGGCCAGGCCGATTAGTTCAGTTGTTAATCCAATTAACCTGTGATCTGAGGTCCTGTTTAGGCACTGCTGGGTGGGGTGGATTAATTCCTTCATTAAGGAATTAACGAAGGTGGGGCTATGGCTTCCTCTCAGACTACCACCCTTTGGAGAAGAGTGGTCCGCCGGCTGTGTGAGGGTTGGGTCAGCACCGGTACTCATGGGCTGCTGTCTCAACTCTCTCTGGAAAGCTACTGACCCAAACTTTCCCTAAGCATCTCTAGTCCACTCTGCCCTTTCTCTGCTGGAGCCCAGGGTAGGTGGGTGCCTTTGTATTTTCGTGGGTGGTCCCTTTAAGAACTCCATCTCTCTGTCAAGCCAGCTAAACCTGAAACCTGGTGGCTTTTTGCTTTTCACAGCTGGGTGCTGTTTTACTCTCAGCCTTGTTGCTGGAGGCTGGGAAGCCCAGCTCGGGGTTTAGATCCCACCCTTCTCAGGTGGAGCCTCAACTGCTGAGATGTTTCTACATCCCTTCAGCTGCCACCCTTGGGATCCCTGCAAGCCCTCTAGCATCTCTGCACTTTCTACCAGTTACATTGTGATGAATAGACCTCTTCTATTCTGTTCGTGGTTATAAGGCTTCTCTCCCATTGATGTTCTGTGAGTTATTCCAGATGATTTCTCCCCAATTAAGTTGTAATTCAGTTTGGTCTTGGGAGGAGATTGGTATAGCTCCACTTACTTTCTGCCATGTTGGTTCTCAGCAATCTCTTGTTATTCCCACCCTCCTTCCCTTTCTTCCTTCTTAACTCTGTACCACAGCTTCCCAGTTGAAAAGCAGTGCAATACTGCCTTTCACTATCTGTTCATAAATCAGACATTCATTAGGGCCTCTTATGTGTCTGACACTGTAGGTGCTGGGGATATAAATGTGAAGAAAGAATACCGGGTCCATGTCCCACATAGAGCATGTAGTTGAAAGGTTTTGCACATGTAATACAATTGGAAAAAACATATTGTGTGTGGAAATCCCTCCAAATTTAGGAAGTAATCTATAAGGTGTCTCATGCTTACATTACCTGGTAAATACAGACTATATGGTAACAGTGATTAAAAGACTAGAGAAAAGGGACAGTTCATAATAATAAAATAGCATATTCAGACAATAGAATGCTATGCAGTATTTACAGTAAAGACCTAGAGCAACATGTATCAATATGGATACATCTTGAAAAGAAGTTACAAGAGCATAATCATAGTATAATACAGAACAAAAACATAATGCAGTATAAAAGCATAATGTAGTATAACATTTGTGTAAAATTTTTATGTATAAAAACCATTCAAGGGATGACCACACACCAATTTTAGGGTAATACATATTACTGTCCAGGGTAGGAGGCAAGTTGAGGTTTATCAGGTCTTATTAAAGTAAAAAAATTTACCAGGTGTGGCAAAATTTAACCACTGTTAAGTCTGTATGGGTGTTTGGTTATCTCATTAGTTTTGGAGCTTCTGTGTACATTTGAAATGTTTAATGATTGAAAATGAAAGGGTCAGATGAGTGTGCTGTGCCACTTCTCTTTGTGTGTTGCGTACACATTTCTGTGTTGCATGCCTTCAACTGATGTTACCTATGACATTAATGTTATATTCCTTTTTTAAAACCCCAATGCTGCCAAGCATACTTTATGGTCAAGAGATTTGGGGTTTATAGGGAATGTCAGATCTCAAGGGTGTTATTCCTGGCTTACCACCAGATGGCACTGCTGCATAGCAGAGAGGAGATGAGGCAGCCACACCTGAGCCTCCCAATGTGAGTGCAGTTTGCCAAGGTGCCTGAAAGGATATTTAAGTAGTGCATCTGTCTGGTGGAAAGGGGCATAGAATCCACTCATTTGTCCTTTTATGTATATCACATTTCTGTGAATATTTATAGCATCCTCTGTGTTTGAGGTTTAGACCATAGCAATGATGACAGTATGTCATGTGCCAAGAGCTTCCTTTGTTGTTAGGTTGATGAGCCTGATGCTAATGTGTTAGGCACTTTTTCCTGTTAAATTGACTGGGGACCTTCTTTTTATTCTAGGTGGAAAAGGATTATTCTTACTTGAAGGAGATATGTGACCATCAGGCAGAACAGCTGAGCAGAACCAGCCTGAAACTGCAAGAGAAAGCATCCGAGAGTGATGCAGAGATTAAAGACATGAAGGAAACCATATTCGAGTTGGAAGATCAGGTGGAACAGCATCGAGCTGTCAAGTTACATAATAATCAGCTCATCAGTGAACTAGAAAGTAAGTGAAATCAAGCCGTGGTGAAATGTGGATCAGGCATGATTAGAATGTAGAAGAAATCAGTACAGAGAGTAATGCAAGAGTGTTTGTGGAAGGTCTTTCTTTTGAATGTCCTGTCATGTCCTAGGAAAGATAGCAATTAATAAAGATGAACTCATTAATTTCTTAGACAAACTTGAAAACTGGGTAGTGTAAAAGAAAAGGTTGAGCGTGAGTCAACAGTGTGAGGTGATTGTAAAAAAAAGAGCAGATCCATTTCAGAATATTAGTTACACTGTGCATAAACCACACTGTGGACCACACTTGTCAGGTGTGACAGTGTGTCCTCACTTTGGGTCTGATGGGTAAAAAGATGGGTGATGGATAGTCAGACTGATTCAAACAATGTGTACTCTTGGTTATCAGGGAGAAAACAATTTCAGCATGTGTCCCATTGATGGGAGGATATCAAATAACGTAAAAGTGGCCTCTTTGTTACTGAAGAGCCATCAATGTATGGCTTATTTACAGAATCACTGTTTGCTTTGAATAGGGAAAGACATTTTTAAAAAGAGATCAGTTAAACATTGCCTGCTTTGTCCAAATAAGTCTTATCAAATGATCTCATCTAATGTGTTTTGCTTTTGTAACCCCAGTGTGCACAATTCAAACTGATTATTCATGGAATCCATATTTGTGAACTCACATGCTTGCCAAAATGTATTTGTAGCCTCAGAATCAGTACTCTTGATCCTTTGACAGTCATTCATAGACCTGTGCAGAGCAGTGGAGACTGTGATTCTCCCAAAGTGCATTCCCAGCTCAGATGGAACTCAGATGCTCACCTTCCTATTTCAACATACCCACTGTATACAGGAGGCCTTTGCCTGGTTTACTTAGTGCCATATGTTTTACAGTTTTGTGCTTTGTGTGGGTGATATTACTGTTTAAAATGGACCTTGCATGCAGAAAGGTTGTGGCATACCTTATAAAGAAAATAGGTGAGTTAGGTCAGTTTTGTTCAAGCATGGGTTATAGTGCTGTTGGCCTCAAGTTCGATGTTAACAAATCCGCAGTGTTCATTGAATCATTCAATGTTAACCAAAGCCTCCAGGGAAAGGAAGAGGAAGTTCACCAGTCTACATCTGAGTCTGCTCCAGAGAATGCTAACAGTAAAATCTGTGGAGTGTGATAAAGCTGTAGAAAAGTGGCTCAATTTATGGCCAATTGAAAAACAAACATGGAGAGAACAGCATTGTTGTGAAGCCACCAGACAAATTTAAAGTCACATTTCCCAGGTCAGGAAAGGTTAAACTCCTCTCAGCTAATGCTGGCAGAAACCACAAAACTGGTAAGGAAAGTTAAAAACTTATAGGTGAGGCAAGTTCTGTAGATCAGGAGGCTATGGGAAAAATTTTTTTTTTAATCCTCACCCAAGGATCCATTGTTTTGTTTTGTTTTGCTTTTAAGAGAAAGAGAGAGACGTTGATACGTGAGAAACATCGATCAGTTGCCTTCCCTACATGCTCTGATTGGGAATTGAACCCAAAACCTTTTGGTGCACCGGAGGACTGTCTAATCACCTGAGCCACATGGCAAGGATTCAAAAGATTTTTTAAATACCTGTTGACTATTTTGCAGGAAAGGGCTTGTGTGGGCAAGCAGGTTTCCAGCATTGATGGGAGTGTCACTGGACAGGGACCAGGCCAAGCGAGTCTACCTAGGGCTGGCCCATAGTGTGTGGGTCCTTGACTTTGTGCAGGAAAGATTTCACAACACAAGTGCAGGTTTACTAAAGTTGGGGACAATGAAACAAAGGAACTCCTCTGGGAGAGAGCCCAGGCACTGCTTTGCTTTTTCTCCCTAGAGCCATTATAGGAAAGAAGTGAGACAAGGCAAGGCTGCTATAAGCTCACTGGGAAGTCAAGGGGGCTTTGGAGAGACAGGGTCAGGGGTTAAACTTGGGTCGAGCTGCCACTGCCCCACTGCTTTCCTGGTTGCAGGTCTCCTGGGGACCCTTAGAGTTTAGGAGGAAGTAAAAAATTCATGCCTGGGAAGGTCCATAAGCATTCTCCAGAGCGAGCCCACACAGGATCTTTGTCTTGAGAGTTTTTGTCATCTACGGACAGGAATCTCAGGGGAGGCTTTTCATCAGTTTTCCAGGTGCATTTTTTGTTTGTTATGCATCAAACTAAGCATGTAGGGAAGTTAGAAATAATCTCTGGTCAGCTTTACTGCTTTACATTTAACTTGGGTCTGTCTGGCTTTAATGGGGCTTTTTTATGTTTGTCCCTTGACTTTGTCCATCCTTGGGTCAGGCGAACACAAATGACATTCATTGAATCTCTGTTCTCTATGTCCCAACCACAAACTGTGTATTCTTTGGTCAGGGAGGAGAGGTAGAAATCATTAGCTCTCAAGTGCTTTTGGTTAGGGGCAATCTTGCAAGTCACCAGCTGCCTCTAAGTTGCTTAAATTGATCAGCCTTGTTTAATTTTCTTGTCTCAGTTTCTTCATTCCACTTGCCCAGGCATTTTCCTAGCTTCTTAACTCTCCTGCCTCAAGAGGGACATTCCTTTCCTTCCTTCCTTTCTTTCCTTCCTTTTTCTTTTTCTTTTTTTTTTTAAAGATTTTATTATTTTTAGAGAGAGGGGAAGGGAGAGAGACATCAATGTATGGTTGCTTTTCACCTGCCTCCAGCTAAGGACCTGGCTGGAGACCTGGCTGGAAACCTGGCTTGCAACCTGGTAAATGTGCCCTGGCTGGGGAATTGAACCAGCAACCTTTGGGTTTGCAGGCCTTATCCACTGTGCCACCAGCCAGGGCTTGCTCTTTCCTTTCTTTTTTTTCTTTCTTTCTTTTTTTTTTTTACAAGGACACTGGCAAACAAACCTATTATTAAAAATACAAATAGCATTTTGTTTGACAAAAATATAACCAAAGCCTCACAGGACCTAACCCTTGTTTCATATAGGGACAATAGTTTAATATGCACTGATTTAGTATGTATGGCAGCTTCATGTAACTAACAAATAATGAGAATTGACTATGTATTCTTCACCTTGATTAGTTGGTAGTGTCAGGTTTTAGGCTTCATTAGACATGATAGGTGGTAGGACTATCAGCATTCAATGTTGGTGTCCTTCAGACTGTTGTCAACAGTTATGCTTAAGAATTCAATGAAAAACCCAGCTGCCATGGCCCATGGCCAGTGTGTATTTACAAACATAGCACCATACTTGAAAAGTATCAAGTCAAAGAAGAAAAGTCCGATTTTGTTTTGTTTTTCTTTTAATGATATATTGCTATTGAGAATTTGGTTGTTTTGTCTCCACATCCTTAAAAGTCAGCACAGACACACCAAAAAAGAAGCATATAATTATTGTCCAGAACAGATGTCAGTCCCACTCCTTGCATTTGTATCATAACATATCCAGGATTGAAAATAACACAGAACAGGCATCTGTTAGAAACTTTTAACTTCTGTCAGGGATAGTAAGGTATTGTCAGGATGTCTCTTAACTAGGAGGCCCAGGGATACACAGATCCAGCAGAAAATACTCTTCCCCATAAGATCCTTGAAATAAATGGACAGAAAAATAAAATTAAGGAGTATTTTCTCATTCTACAGCATTTACCCCAAACAAATTCTCGGGCCTCACATGCTAAATTAAGAGCTGCTGATATACAGGGTGCGTATGATCAATTGGCAGCATTTTAGTAAACTAAACATACCACAAAAGTGTTGTATTTTGAAATAAATTTATTCTTATATGTAAATATATAAACATAGTCATTATTTTTTCAATTGTTCAAAAAAGTCTCCATTTGCTACAATAATAGACTCAATTTGACTTCAGAATCTTGAGCACGCTTTAGCTTTTCTTTATCCGTGGACATCATCATGTTTTCAGTCTTAGCTATAACAACAGCCTCTTCATTGGAATGAGGTTGTTTATTAACTTCTGTCTCTCAAATATTCCATACATATTAGCCTAAAGGATTTGCATCTGGTGAACTAGGTGGCCAGATTTCCTTTGACCAGAATTCAGGAACATTGAGAAATCTTTTGGCATTATGTGCTGATGCACCATCTTGTTGGAAGATAAAATGATGTCCATTTTCAATTTGCTTCATCAATGGTACAACTACTTCTCTCAAAATGTCAAGGTAAACATCTTGGATTTTCATTGATAATCTCCTGGATTCTGTGTACAATGTCTGGACTTGTGCGATCCTTGTGTACCTTATGCATTTTCCTTGTTGGTGTGGTGACACCAGGATCAGCATTATACACCTTCTTCATGTTGTAACATAAAGGGATGTTATTGAAGTCTGTAGTTTCCTTAGCAGTTTGCCCTGCATGTAGTCCAGAAATTATGATTCCTGTTAATATCATAGTCCTTTGACATGATGGTTGCTCTCAGAATTTAATACTTTATACCTGAAACAAGATGTTAAATCATAACCTCAGAAGCATAGTTTTTCAAATTTAATAAGCACATGAAATAAGGAGATGCAATGTTATTGCCAATTGATTGAGTACACCCTGTAAGACCTGACCCTATGTTTATGTTTTGGGTTTTTTAAAAACATCTCTGATCATTCTTATTCATATAGATAACAGCCACTCTGAAGTGGATCATGAGGAAGCACTGAAGAATTTTAACTAGGTAGAGGACATGATCGGATTTACATTGAAATGTACCCTAATAGCAACATGGAGAGAGTTAGCAGTAGATAGAGTGAGGAACAAAGATGTTCTTAATTAGGGAGCCGTTAAAGTACCTACACCCACATTCCATATGCTGTTGGAGATTCTCATGTGATTCTGAGGTGAACTGTGACTAAGAAATGCAACTCTAGAAATATGTATAAAAGTCACCATAGCAATTAATAACTAGTCATATTCTCTGTTACACAGAAGTCTCCCAGTGATAAAGGACATTCAGAATGATGTGTACAAACATCAGGGAAGCCAAGTGTAAGTGTAAGAGGTGTGAGTGGCTCTTTAGGCCTCTTCCCATAGTGTTACATGGTTGTACAGCCTGGGTATAATTGGATCAAAGCACCACTTTTTTCCAGTTCATCACATTTTCTATTTTAGAGAACCTCCTGCTTCTGGCTTCCAGTTTTCAGGCCACTGAGAATGAAATTTATAGTAGAATAAATGGATTTTAAAGTCTGTTGCCAAGCCCCGGCTGGTGACTCAGTGGATCGGTGCCAGCCTGTGAACCCAAAGGTCATTGGTTCAATTCCCAGTCAGGGCACATAACCAGGTTGCAAATTGGGTCTCCAGCCAGGTCCTTAGCTGAAGGCAGGTGAAACACAGCCATACATTGATGTTTCTCTTCCTTTCTTCCTGCCTCCCTACCCTTCTCTCTAAAAATAATGAATAAACATTTTTTAAAATAAATTAATTAATTAAATAAAGTCTGGTGCCAAATCTGGAGCTGCTCCTTTGCTACCTAGTTTATATTCTCCCAAGAGTCTCATAACTTTTCCAACTCCTATCTGACTTCTTTATTTCTAGGCAATGTGATGAAGCTGGAAGAACAGAAAGCAGACCTGGAAAGGCAGCTAAAGACTCTGACTAAGCAGATAAAGGTGAGATGCAATTATAGCAGGGGACAGGGACCTTCTCCAACATTTTACTAGAAATACCCCTCTCAAGTTGGGAAACCTTTGAAAAATACCCTAATCTCTCTAGCCTGTTTTCTCATTGTACATTTGCATGGCATGTGCCCAAATTAGTGTTGGCAGGAAGGAAAATTACAGCAACCCTTCAGTTTCAGGATGGAAAACTGATAACACAAAGTGTGGTTCCCACCTCTGCCTTTCCCCAGTGGTGGGTATCATCAAAGCACTTCCTCCCTGAGGATAGCCCAGCCAGTCTCATTCAGTGTGGAGCACGTGGTCCCTGGATCCCCTGCCAGGGGGCCAGCCTGGCAGCTGGACATCTGAGGCAGGTACATACTCTGGCATTTTCAGGAGGAAACTGAGGAGTGGAGGCGGTTCCAGGCGGACCTGCAGACTGCGGTGGTGGTGGCCAACGACATCAAGTGTGAGGCCCAGCAGGAGCTGCGCACTGTGAAGAGGAAGCTGCTTGAGGAAGAAGAGAAGAATGCTAAGCTGCAGAAGGAGCTGGGGGACATGCAGGGCCACAGCAGGTCGGTCACAAGTGAAGCCATAGCTTTGTGCCTTTGCGAGCCTGAGGGCTCCCACAGAGTGCTTGGCTTCTCAATCACTGTGCATGGCCTTCCGTGATGCTTTTATGTGTCTCTTGTTGAAATTTTTCTTTTTTCTTGGCTTACTCTACCACTACTGCCACTGCACAACTAGGAATATTTCATCTAGTGCTGGTCACTGCCATGCTTTGGCCTAAGGTGGTGAGAAAACTTCTCCCTTACATGTGTACAAAAGTTCTGGCCAAGTATCTCCTGGGTTGAAAGAATAAAAGTCTTACCTACGATGCTCCTTAAACCTCATTGTCTGTCAGTGCTGGAAAACACACGTGTCAGCAGGCAGCAGCAGGGCCTTTCATAAAGTCACTCATGCTCTGAGGAAGTCATCACCAGATAAAGGACTCACTCCTCCTGGCCCAGGGACATGCTTCTTTGTTGGCAATATCTGTGGGCTCCCCCAGAAAGCCCTGGAAATGGCTTTTTTTTTAAAAGGATGAGCATGGAAGAAACATACACCTAGCTAATGTGTGGCTTTACCTTCTTTTATTTATTTTTTTTTTTAATTGCATTTATTTTTTAGAGAGAGGAGAAGGGAGGGAGAAGAGGAGAGAAGCATTAATGTGAGAGAAAAACGTTGATTAGTTGTCTCTTATTTGCACCCTGACTGGGGACTGAACCTGCAACCCAGGCATATGCCCTGACCAGGAAATCAAGTCAGTGACCTTTTGCTTTGCAGGATGCTCAAAAAGGTGAGCCACATTGGTTTTTAAGGGGAGGAAGCCACACAATCTGTGGCCCCAGGAAGTTTTCTAACAGTGAAATTTCTGAAGGAGGTATTTCTAAAATTATCTCAAAGTTAATTATTATCTAAAATTTAAATGATTTACAAACAAGATTATAAATAATTATCTTAGGCTTTAACTAATGCTGTGTTATATATTCCCAATCAGGAATAAATGTCCTTAACTTTGAGATTCTTGGAGATTAGGAAATGATTTTGAATTTTGATGTCTCAAATGTAGCATTTAGTAGATCTAAATGCTGATTGTACAGTTTGCCATTTTTACCTGTTTTCCAGGATCAGGAAGGTTGTTCATGGGCTAGATTCTGAGCCTTTAGGCCTGTTGTATTATGAGTTTCATGACCTTGGAAAGAACAGATTTTTTAGAATTGTTTTGATTCTCTTGTCAAACTTGCTTCAGTCAGTTCCTCATTCTTTCATTTATAACTTCTATATAAATAAGTTTCTCCAGGAAGATTAAGATAAGATGTGTAGCTGACTCCACGGCTCACTTGAAAATCAAGACCATTATTTTATAGTTACACCTACACCCTCTGGTCACCACAGTGTGTGAAGTTTAAGTTAAGGGTGAAGGAGAACAGATTTCATAGTGTTTCCCTATTGAAACGTTCCTATTGTCTTTCTGATTTTCTTTTGTTTTCTTTTTTTTTTTTTTGCTTTTGTATTGTGTTTTTGGTAGAGGGAGCAAATCACAGCTTGTATTACTTCATTATATGTTATTTTAAAGATAAATGGTAAAAGGCAAGTCTTGAGTTTGTATCATCGTATGAGATGCTGCAATTCTAACGTAGGTTCTATGATGCAGGCCTCATTATATCACTTGAACCCTGATATCATAGGAAATCTCTGTGTGTCTTGACAATTTAGGGCCCTATAGGCTATGTATATCCTACATCTTTAAACTTAGGGTCACTTTAAAAAATATATTTTATATATTTACTTTTAGAGAGAGGGGAAGGTAGGGAGAAAGAGAGGGAGAGAAACATCAGTGTGTGGTTGATTGCCTCTTGCACGCCTCCAACTTGGGACCCAGCCCAGGCATGTGCCCAGACTGGGAGTCGAACTGGCAACCCTTTCATTCTCAGAGCAGCACTCAATCTACTGAGCTACACTAGCCAGGGCTCACCTTTTTTTTTTTTTTTTTTAAACACAATGTGTTTCTCTTTTGATCTTTCAGTGATTTACCAACCTACCTTCCAAATCTAGTTGTTTAATCCTTTATCACAAAACATTTCACGTTTTAGAATTGACACCGATTCAGAACATGGCATATTGCCAAAACCTGTAGGCCTCCTTGCCTATGATTGCAGGGCTTCAGACAACAACTGGTGCCGGTTCCTGTCTGCTTCTGTGCTTCTGTGGCAAACTGCCCTTGTAAAGAGTTGACTATTTGAAAGTTACTACTCAGTGATGGCTCAGCCACTTCTTGAACTGTATGATGGAGACTTGAAACCAACTCACACCCTCAAAAGTCCTGAAGTGATACAGTGTTTCCATCTTAACTTAATGAAACTCCATATGACTTTGACAGTCATTTAATGAGAACTCCATATGACTTGGACAGTCATTTAATGAGAACTCAAAGGTCATTTTTGGTTCAGGCACAACCAAAGAACTTGCAGAAAATTCACTGATGAGATCTTCCAAATATCGATACAACCAAGAGAAGGTAAGATGCTCTGAAAAGCACCTTAATCATAACATGGAATTAATGGATTTAAATTCTCATTTTGCAAATACGGGCATTCAAAGGACTCTAATTAGGTTAGTAGGAGGGCAAATGAAGTTTGCACTTATTATCAAGAACTCAATAGCTAATACACAGTGGACTATTATATAATGTAGTATTTTAGATAGTTTGAAAACATAGCTTATTAGTGACATCAGTCCTGTTACTTTTTCAAAGGTGTTTTTATTTTATAGTCAGAACAACTGAATTTAAGGTATATGGGGAAATGAGGTTCTGATCTCATCTTTGCCACCGACTGGCAAGGTGTCCTTCCCAGAACCAGCTCCTTCCTCTCTGGAATGAGATAAGTATGGTTGTTGTTTAAGGCCCCTGTAGGCTCAGCTATTTTTCAACAGGAGATTCAGGAGCCCAGGTGCCAATGGCACCTTCCTCCCAGTGCCATCTAGTGTCCTCCGTGACACAGCAGCGTTTCCATATTTTAGCTGGGCTGTGACCTCATCTTTCTCTTCCAGAAATTTGAACAAGCCCATGTAGCTTCTGTGGACCTGAAAGTGATTATGCTTTGCTGGACATGTACAAATTAATGGATGAAAGGATAATAAATAACTTTTCAACTCTGGCTGCTTCTCATTTTGAACTATTAAGAGAAAGACATTGAAATGAAAACTTATATTGAAATTAAAACATCAAATCATTTTCCTGAAATGTTGAGTCCTAGGGCCCTGGCAGGTGTGAAGAACACACATGTAGCTTGACTTATGCCTCAGTGGACTGCACACAGGCTTTACAGAGAGACAGTGTTGACCAGCAGTCATGACAGTGCCTCTCAGTCAGTAGCAGAGAAGGGACTATGTGTTTTCTCAGTAAGGCCCACAGGTTTTAGGGTAACATTCAATTTTACTATGTTTATCACATGATACCAGCACCCATGGAAAACATCTCAAGAAAGAGATCATTAAAATCACCAAGCAATCTGTGCCAATTAACTATCATTTCTAAAGTAGAGTGTCAAGTTCAAAATGTGGGGCGCTTGTACTCTTGGTTCTCATGTTGTCACCTCTGAAGCGTGTGGCATGGCTGCACATCACTGCCAGACTCTTGAATTGGCTTTTAAATCTGTGTGTACAACTGTGTTCTGTGCTCGCATCAGCCATGTGCCTTGCCGCCCTGTGTTGTTCTTACAGCTGTAACATGTCACAGCTGCTCCACAGTTCTGGGGTTGTCACTGAAAGGTGAAGTATGGAAGTTGGAGGTATAGATTCTGTCACTAAGTTGTCTGTTCCAGCTCTCCTGCTGCAGATTCTTCTATACAGCATCCCTGGTGCTCTGGAGGAAGGGGGATCAGTTCTTATGCAAGCTTCTGAGCAGTTTCTGAGCAGACCTCACATTAATACTTTTGGTTGTCAGGGGCCTGTGGCCTTCTATTGGGTCAGTGTAGGGAATGGCCTGATATCCCAATAAGCTTAATTTTTCATGGCTTAAAGTTACTTTAAAGGCATTAGATGCATAGTCTGTAATTCTAAACAGATAAGTGAGCTTCCCTGCTCCCCAACCTCCATAACAGATTTACATTGGATGTGGATATGCATTTCCCCTAGGCCTTTAGGATTTTAATGCTATAATAATAAAAGAAAAAAAAATTTTTTTTGGCCTTTACTGTAAGAGAGCAGAGGGAATTACAGAAAGCCTGATTTTTGTGTATTTTGAACATCTCTAACAACACAGCTGTCTGTTGGTAAAGATCCAGTGGAGGACTCATAATGGCATTTTGAAGTCTTTAGCATTTCCCTGTCTGGAGACTTTTGGCTTCCAAGAAAATCGCAGTAGTAGGAATTCAAACACGTTAGTCCCATTCTGGATAATACTTTTCCCTGTGGGACAGTGTCAGCTCTTAATACTTACATTCATAGACTAAGATCGTGTTGCATTAAATAACTCCGTTATCAGCTTTTCCCCTCCCATTTCTATTTTCACAGCTCCATGGTCTCTGTCAGCTAGCAGAGCATTTGATGGAAGAAAGACAGCCCAGCCCTTGCTTGCATCATGGGAAAATACAGCCATTTCTATTTGAAAGGGGACAGGAGGTAGAGGAGATACAGCTCTTTATAAAAAGCCAAACTATCTCCTTATAACATCCACTGTTGCACACAGCATCATTGTAATCAAGTCTTTTTACCTTTTTTACATTTTTGAAATCAACTCATTGCACAAAGATGATTCTTCCCTCCTTTTTATTTTTCCTTTTTCTCAGAAGATTTAACACTTTTATTTGGAGCACAAAATGAAGTTCTGGAAAAAAAAAGTACAAGTCTGTTTTGAAAATACTTATGTGCATCTTGAATGTTTAGAGAGCAGTGGCCTAGCACATTCAGGGAGCTGACGAGTCAGGCCTCACTCGTGTCTTACTCCTCGAAGTTTATTTTTATGCTTCCTTTTGAATATGATGACTGATAAATCTTGGAATTAACACTACTTAAAGCAAAAGAGGAAGCCATCTGTGTGACGTCTCATTCTGAAGAAGTTGAAAGTTCTGCTTTATTTACAGCAAGGCTCCATTGAGCCTGCTCAAGTAGGGGGTCTGACTTCATTACCTCATCTGAAATAAGCCACCCACCTACTTTTGGTTTGATTTGCAAAACTCTGCTGGGCTCAACATGTATAGATGTTTCATTGGTAATAAAGGATGTACTTCAAACAGCTTAATGTGGTGGCAATCGTAATTGGAATCTAACAGAAAACAACAAAGCATCATGACTAAAACTTAACCCTGGAGACTTTTTAAATCCAGAAGCGTAAAGTTCAAAGTATGATTTTAACCTTTTGGAAGTATATACATTTGTAAAGAGCTTTATCCAGTTCAGCAAATCCTGCAGTTCTCCTGTGAGGAACTATGTAAAGTCCACTGTGTCAAGTCCTTAGAAGCTATGTCATCCCAAGGATACGACAAGAGTTACTGTCTGACCAAGGAACCTTAGGAACAAGAAAGCTCTTTAATCCAGGATGAGCATTTTGGGTGTCACACTGGAGACCTAGTGGGATAGAAACTTATGTATTGGAAGATCTTTATCTCAGATGTTTTCAAATATAAACAATGAGAAAAGTCCAACCTCAACTTAAAATTCCCAGCTGTATTTACACCCCCTATTTTGATTTATCTTTACTCTCGGGGGCTATTGGATATTTTTATATGTAAACATTTATGAAGTGTTAAGTAAATGTTATTATTTAGAACAGCCTGTTGTCTGATTTCTCTTTTATTTTTTAATCACTGGCCACATTTCTGCAGGGTCTTTATGTCATTTTGTTCTCAATTTTCTAGTGCATATAGTTTCAGAACTTTAAAGCCACATCATGTAACTAGAATTTGAGATAGCAAGCTGGACTTTCAAAACAATTGTGGACAGGAGGTTGATTTTAAATATGAATGTCATTTTCACATGATTTTATTACTAAAATGAAAGCAAAAAGCAAAAATACTAATTTGGCATTAATTTTTAGTAATTTTTTTGTTTGTTTGTTTGGTTAGTGGCTGTTGATACACAGCTTAGCAGCTGCAGGGAACATTTGTCTTAATTTTTGTCAATAGGGTAAGGAAAAAAAATCCTGTATCATTAGTACTTCAATTTGCATTTCCTTGAGCCTAATTTTATGTCTTAACCATTTGAATTTTTTCTATTGAGAATTGCTAGTTTAACATATAAGTGGATTGTTTTTCTCTTACCAGTTCATAAATCAGTATTTTATCAGGGATATGTGTTTCTCTGAGTGTATTTGAGGTCTTTTGGCTCTATCATCATTGTCATAGAATATTTTATGATGTTATGCAGTATAATCTGTGAGCATTTTCTTTTACTGCTTCTGGGTATTTGTTTTTGTTTAAGAATTTCACCTACCCTAATCTTGTTACATTTTCTTCATTTGTTTTATATGTATACACACACATATGCAGATATTTGATCCTCCTTTCTTTTGCTGTCTGAAGTGAGGTATAGGTCTTTTTCTTCTTTGTGACAGCCAGTTATGCCACAACCATTTATCATCCTTTGCCTACTGACTTGAAATGCCGCCTTACTTTATTAATTTCCTTTATATTCAGAGAGATTTTATCAATATGCCCTCATTCTTCCTTTCTTGAGCTGCTTCTACTGCAAAATATTTTAATGGAATTATTAAATGGCTGATACCATTTTTTTTTTTATTGTTGTTGTATTACATCCATCCCCTTTTTGCTCCACTCTGTCCCCCTCCCCACCCACCCATTCCCCCCAAAGTCATCCCCCCTGTTGTCCATGTCCATGGTTCCTTTATACTAGGTTCTTGTCTAAGTTGCTCCCCTTTCTTGCCTCTGCCTCCCCCCTCCCCACTCCCCCTAACCCCTTTTCCCCTGACCACTGAAGGCCTATTCCTTGTATTCATATACTTGGTTCTGTTTTGCTTGTTGTTAGTTTTGCTCATTATTGTCTCGTAATGGGTGAGATCATATGATATTTGTCCTTCACTGACTGGCTTATTTCACTAAGCATAATACTCTCCAGTTCCAT
>PVIW01013269.1:0-28111 GCA_004026585.1 Noctilio leporinus
GGACAACAGGTGGGATTGACTTTGGGGGGAAGGGGTGGGTGGGGAGGGGGACAGAGGGGAGCAAAAAAAGGGATGGATGTAATATAACAACAATAAAATTAAAAGAAAAAAAAAGAAAACCTCAAAGACATTGGATTAAATAAACAAGGGGAAATTTTTCCTATATTGGGGGAACCCCCCCCAAAAAAAAAAACAGAATTATCTTCTGGAATGTAGGCCTATTGTAGTACAGGCTTCCCCTCCTAGGTCAGTTTCCTAGGAACCCATCTGTATCAGTGTGCCAGCTGGCATTGCTGTGAGAGGCTGCGTCCTGCTTCAGTGAATGCTTTTCCAAGACTCTTTCAACAGATATGCCCATTTCATGATGGGTGATTTACAAGTGTACCTGCCTACCCCACTCTGATTGTTCAGCAGTTTTTTAAATTTTTTTTTTGTTTTTACCAGAAGTAGCAGGACCTCCATGCCCCTCCCTATTCACCTGATCTCACCCCAAGCAACATATTTTTGCTTCTCCATTTAAAAAATGTCCTAAAAGAGAAACATTTTGCCGATGTGGAAGAGGTGAAACAAAAAAGTTGCAGAAGTGCTAAATGGAATAAAAATTGACGAGTTCAAAAACTTTTAAGCAGTGGGAAAAATGTCTCAATAGGTGTAGTACATCAAATGGAAGTACTTTGAAGGTGATTGAAGTTTAAACATGTAGGAATAAATACACAATTTTTAATAAATAAGTTTCAGGGGGTTTTTGGGTCCACACCTGTGTAACAAGAAGTTCTAAGGTATAAAGTCTAGGGCTAGGAGACCTGCCCAATGATGCTGTCAAGAACTCAGTGTCTCTATATTTTTACTTACTGGTGATAACTGTGACCCATTGTCAATTCTAGTTGTAAGAGCAACAGCATCAGGAAAAAGTATACAGATATTGGTAACTATCTGTTATTGTCATTATTACCAAAAATATAAGGTCTGTCCAGAAAGTACCCAGCCATGAAATAAAAATAAAGCACATATTGAAGAAGATACAAGACACAAGAAACATTGTACATAGAACAATGATGCCTCAATCCCCTTCAAAGTAGGCACCTTGGGACCTCATACAGTTATCCCAATTGCCATCAGCTGCCCTGATGTATTTTCCTGAATCTCATTGACAATCTGAAATTTCTCTTCCAAAGCCAGAAGTCACAGGGAACCAAATCTGGGCAGTAGTGGGACTGAGTCACCTAAATGATTTGATGTTTTGCCAAAAAGACTGCACAAGAAATGGTGGATGAATAGGCATATTGTAGAAATGAAGCTACCCATCACCAGTTGCCTATAACTGCAGCCTTCTGAATCATCCGAATAGTTTCCACAGAAGAATGTTCAAGCTTAACAAAAAATTTGATGTAGATCTGTTGCTCTACTCACTCAGTCATTTTGATGCGACAGCCACACAGTACACACACTTAGTGGCATCTACTGCCCCCACTGACTAGTACAGTGAAGTCATCACTGTTCAGACATGCACATTTCAGTCCATTCTCTTTGACTGCCAGGTTACATTGATATTGGGCAAACTGTTATTGTTATATTTACTATGGTTGGACTTTTTCCCAACAGACTTCATATTTACCACCAAAATTTCTATCCTAAATGACAAGGCTACAGGTAATTAAAGGACACATTTTTGGTCCTTGATGGAGTTACAGATGAGTTCAATGAACTAGAGTCAAATATAAGAAGATCAATAACAATGCAGATTATTGTACATTTGGTATCAAATGACTGGCTGCAACAATATATGTGCTAAAATTTCCAAGATTGGAGAGATGAATGTATTAACCCCAAAAGAGCTTTAGAGACCATGCAGTGAGAGGTCAAGATACACAAGGCTGCAGGGGAGGAAAAAAACTTCCTTTAGCATCAAACTTCTTTTGGCTGGTCTAATAGTCAGACATGAGACAGATTAACAAGAGAAAATAACCAAGTTTAATACACATGTGTGGTAGTCCCGCATACATGAGAGAATCACAAACTCCACCTGCACAAGAGGTTCAAAGACGGAAAGGGAAAATGGGCACATAGGACATTCTGAGCTCAGGATGAGGCAAGGTGCTTTGAGGCTTCAAAGGGTCATTGAAAGGGAGAGTGTATATTTAGTAATTAGTAGTTCGCCCTGCTCTATAGATAGGTAAATGAATGTAATCTCAGATAATCTTAGTATGGGCAAGGTCCCAAATTCAAATTCTTCTAGGTAGTTAACAGGGGGGTGGAAATTTCTCCTGAGCCCACAGCCAAGGTGGCCTTAAATTCAAAACAATCTGCACCCTATGGAAGCACATCTGGGGGTGGCTTTTTCTGAAGCCCTATAAAACAAATTGTTCAGCTGTGCTGAAGGTGGAATCCAGGGATAGTGACTCTTAATTCATTGCCTTTTCTTTATAACACATTGCAACCAATAATACCAAGGAAGGCTTCCTGGAGGAGATGGACTTTAAACTAAGCCTGGAAGGGAGGGCAAAACTTAGACAATTAGAAGCAGAGAAGTAGGGCATTTCAGGTAGGAAGAATGTTATGCTAAGGGCTGCAGATCCAGGTGTGAGCGTGACATTTTCCAGCAGTGATGAGATGAGTGTGACTAGTATGCAGGAGAAAAGGGCAACAAAGTTGGAAGCAAATACAGTGGTCTCTATTCTAGTGAGGGACAAGGCTAAGGACACTTCTCATGCAGATTTTGTCAGGCAAATTTCTTCCCATAGCTGTATGGTGCAATAGCTGTATAGACCTACTCAGTGCATAGATTCATCTGTGCTTTTACTTGAGTTCACATTCACATACTTTTGTAACCGAAAGCAGGCCCAGCTGCCTGCCACTACAAAGACCAATATTCAAGAGGTAGCTACTCATGTCAAGGAAAGTGGTTTATTTTCAGGTGTCAGCACCATGGAAGGTGGGGTGGGAGGGGCTCGTGTCTCAAAGTCTATCTCCTGGGAAGACGGGGGACTCACATTTCAAAGCCCATTTCCACCTCTCAGAAGAGGCAGAGGTTTTATAAGGAGGAAGAGGGGAATAGAACAAAGAGATCAAGAAAGGGGGTTGCAAAGTTCTCTACATGAAGACTAGCACAGTTCATTCTGATAAAGCAAGTGGCAGTTTGGTATGCATCCTGGTTTAGTCACCCTGGCTTCCCATCATCCCAGCTTCATCTCATCCTGACTTCTTGGACAATGTTCATCAAATCTCTCAGAGCTGGGACGCCTGAAGATGAGAGTCTGTATCTTTGGAAGTTAGCTCCTAGGATTCTTATATAAACATGCTATTTATCTGTACGCTACATATTACAGCCAGCGCTTATAGAAAGAATATCAGAAGAATAGTGAATAAAAGAATAGTGAGGTGGTTTAGAATTCCCCACTCTTACATTTGTGCATCAAGTATTTATTAACTTCCCTTCTGCTATGTTTCCTACACAGTGTTAGATAGTATTGAAGCAATGATAACAAACTAGCCAAACTAACTGGGTATCAGTCAAGTATCACCTAATCTGGAAAGGGAGATTGAATTTACATGTAAACAATTGCTTTACGGGATTTAAGTGAGGATACAAATAAATTGCTTTGCCATTTAATAAATTGAAAGGAAAAATGATACCCAGTTGATGAGATTTGGGAAGCCCCTTGAGGAGGTAACACTTGCTCAGAGTGTTGGTAAGGCTCCCTGAAACCCACAGGACTAGTTTTCAGGGAGCTTTCTATCTCTGAAACCAGAAAAGCCAGTGCTCCTGCTGCCTGCCACCTACCAGACCCAATAAGCAAAGGCAGGGATTTGAGTTGCATGGGAGCTTTATGATGGGGGTTGGAGATCTGAGAACACAGAGGGTTTGTACCCTAACCAACTGCCTTAAATTCTATTATAAATGGGCCCTTTTACGAGGGGAAGCAAGGTGTAGGTAAGGGGTTTGGAATTCAGGGGAAGAGTTAATGAGATAAAAGCTGCAGCATTCTTCTATCTGGGCCCTGGGCCTGGTCTTTGTGTGTCATAAGACACAATCTTATGACAGGACCCTTTTCTGGGGAGAGTCCTCGGTTTTAATGGGCCAGTTTTGCCCACCACCAGGAATGACTCTTAATAATAGTTTGGTGAAAAGGAAAGGTATTTTGTTTATTTAAAGGGTATACAAATTTATATTAAAGCTGCAATTCTGTTGTTAAATCTCACTCCCTTTAAAAACACCCAAAATATACAGTCCTACCCAATTAGGCTAGCTTTAAATTAGACAAGCAAAAGCTACAGTCTTTCAGAAACACAACAGTTCACAATTAAGCATTCCAGTTATAAAATCAGAGTCCCCTGCAGTTGCTATACCCAATTAGGGGAGGGTCTTGCACACACTCCCCAACTCTTAAACCACGTGTAATTCCCTGTGTCTACCCATGCTGCATGTCTCCCTTTCTCCATCTCTACCCTCCCCCAAACCAGGTGAATTCTTTCCTGTATCTCAGGCCGTGTGTCTGTCTGTGGGTCCTAGGGGTGGGGGTGGGAAGATGGCTGCTGCCCTATTTTAAACCATGATGGCAGCAGCCTGTGAAGCAGTGGTAGGGTGACCTGTCGTGGCCACCTGTGAAATCTCGGGCGCCATTCCATGTCAAAAACCCCTCCCATCTTTTTGAGGCAGAGGTTTGTCCAGTGATTTGCATAACTATGACATTAGTTACCAGACAAAATATGCAAAGTACTTCTCTCAGGAAAAATAACTATACTTCAGTGTCCCGTTCCCCATTCCCTAACTGCAAAGAATGGGGGATTTGGCTTTCTCCCACTCTATGACAGCCTCACCCTGGAGTATAATGGCTCAGATATCATCTTGATTGCTTGCAGTCCTCCGAGGCACAACAGAGGAACTGCTCATGGTCTCCAGGAGTCAAGGTGGGTCACACTGCCAGATCCTGAAACAATAGCTTTTTACATACATTGATCACTAGGCATATTAGCTGTTACCTGAAGGTAAAATTTTCCAACATCTGAGTCCCCCATTATCTTCAAAACAATAACAATGTAAAACATCCTCCCAGATATTGAAATAGAAGAGGAACCTCACATGCCCTTCTGTACAGTAGTCTAAATTTAGACTCAAATCTGAGAACAGGAGGACAGACTTTGTTTCCATTGTAAATTCCATATTCCCAGTCTGAATTTCCTTTAATATCTTGTAGAAGCCTTTAAAAGTGCCACCCCTCCCCCCGCCCCCATGGCTGCCCCTAATCTCAGGCTGCATCTTCTTCCAGGCTGTAAACACACGGAGTTAGTAGAAACTAGAACTCCAGAATCATTAGAAAATTCCAGAAAGTATGAGGAAACATGAGGAAACAGAAAGAAAGGTGATTATTCGGTGGTGATAACAACTGCTCTGGAGAAGATTTTTCTCCACAGCAATCCTTACCTCCACCCCCAAATTGTTATCAGAGAAACCCTGGTTCTTCTTGCCAGTGCAGTAAAAAATTACAGATCAGTGAGCCTATCAGCATGCACGCGAAATTCATTAATGAATGGGACAGCAAAAACAAGGGTGGTCAAAGGCCAGGGTGGCAAGCTTGCCCTAGTGTGGCCACACCAAGAGAAAAAGTAATTCCTTTGTTCTGAGCCTTTATATAGTTGGCAGGGTGAGAGAAAGTTACTTATTGAAAGGGTGGTGTGAGCTTTCCAGGAGTTAAGGGACAGGGATAGAAAGGTATTAATGGGCTTCTTTAGGCACTATGGGCCCTTTCCTGCCTTTAGGCCCTTGCGGTGCCTTTTTGGTTTTGGGAAGTAAAGGTTTTTCTTCCCAGATAGTGGAAACAATACATAGAATTCCAAGGATTTTTCTCCTCCCTGGCTAACAGTGTTTCTTGTGATATCGAAACACCTGGCAATATTAGGAGACCAGGCCCAGGACTGCTGGGTTGGTGTGTGAGAGGTCGTTCTCTGCTTCTAGCTTCCTGTAATACTATGGCTCCCGTTTCTTGTTTAATAAAGCTGATTTCTGATTGTGTATAGAAATTCGGGATCCTGTCTTATTGTTTTCGTCTTTGCTACTGTCGGGGTTCATTCAGAACAAGTTGTCCCAATATGTTCCTCTGTGGTATGCAGATAGTTCTGAAGCTAAAGACAACTTTAGCTGCAGGCTCAAGAGAAATTTCTGCCCCTCCCTTAACTACCTAGAAGAACTTGAACTAAGGGCCTTGCCCATAATTAGCCATTAGAAGAGATAACCTCTTTTTTTTTTTTAAGAATTTTATTTATTATTTTCAGAGAAAGGGGAAGGGAGAGAGGCAGAGGAGGAAAGAGACATCAATGTATGGTTGCTTTTCACATGCCTCCAGCTACGGACTTGGCTGGAGACCTGGCTTGCAACCTGGTTATGTGCCCTGGCTGAGAATCCAACCAGTGACCCTTGGGTTTGCAGGCTGGCGCCTTTCCACTGTGCTACCAGTCAGGGCTGAGATAACCTCTTTTGACCTGTCTAAAGGCAGGGCAAGACTTAACTTCTATTTACTAAGCATCTGCTCTTACCATCCTGCTATGACCCTTTGAAGCCCCCAAAGCACCTTAACTCATCTCTAGCTCAGGCTATCTTATACACCCATGTTCTCTTTCTATCGTTGAACTCTTGTGCATGTGGGCTTTCTGACTCTCTCATGTATGTGGAGTTCCCATACTTATGTAGATATTTAATTTGGTTCTTTTCTCTGGCTAATCTGCCTCATGTCTATTTGATTAGACCAGCTAGAAGAAACTTGAGGGTGGAAGAACATTTGTTCCTCCCCCACACTACTTCTCTGTTTGTATCTTGTCTTTGTGTTTTCCCTTCCATATAAAACAAAAAATCTTAGCTGTGGTGTGCTTTGGAAGGGATGATGGAAGGGAGTGGGATGTGTTAGCTGAGCATGAAGGACAGTGGGGAATAGATGGTGCTCCAGCAAGGAAGCATTTGAGATTCTTCTTTCCAACTGTACATTTTCTTGCTTTCTGTACTTTTTGAGAGAAGTACTGTATTCTTCTCCACCCACCAGTTGATACGCACAAACTGGGCCATCGCTGAGTTCAAAAGTAGTCTGTTGCCTCATAAAAATTTGTGGATGGTACTTAGTAACTTAACAAGCTCAAGATTAGCTAATTCATTAATAACTACATAGCACTCTAAACATGCTTAGCATTTATTTACTAAATTCTGGGGATTACTACTCAGTGACAAAAGACTCCCCTAGTGAAATACTGAAACTCGAGTTTTGACAAGAAAATAATCTACAAAGCCATGCACTTTCCCCTGATTTTTCTAACATTGGAAGAAATTTGTCTACCTTTAGTAAGCCCTTCAGACAAATGTGAAGGAAAGATAGAAAAAAGAAACATTTTCTGTTGCCAAGAAAATTAATTTTGTGAAGAGTTTTGGTGAGGAAGAAAATGGGGAGGGGTGCATATATCATCAAGAACCATTCCTCAGAACTAACACCCCCAAACTGATAAGGAACAAAGGATGATTTTTGAAGTCTTTTGGAAGAAGAACAGACACACTCTGCAAAAGCACTCTTTAAGAACAGTTAGTGGTAGTCCAGACATTCCATTCAAATTAGTGGCTATTTTGGAAAGAAATAGACAGTAGCTGCTGAAACAAGCAATCTGAAAGCACAAGAAAGTTAATATTCACAGATGGAAAGTTTTTCTGGCGGGTCCCAGCAGTGTTGCAGTAACAGTGAAATGCTGAGGGCTTTCCAGCAAGCTGGGGGCAGAGTGCTTCTTAGGCAGATTAAAGTCTCTCCTCCTCTTTTTTCCCCTCCTAAAATTATCATCTTATTTTATTGTTAACAGTATTTATTCAGTAAACTACATGCTGATGAAACACCATTACAAATGTATAATACACACACACACACACACACACACACACACACACATATATCAAGGTGTTGATAATAAAATCCTTCAAATCCTTCTACAAAACTTACAGAACACATCTTCTCTAAACTGCCCAATTGAAAACTATGAAAAATGATGGGTATTGCAATGAGTAGAATTTTGGCGAGAGTCTGTCTCCTAGATGAGACTGAACTGATTTCAGCAGGGCGGCACTCCTAGCTGCCTTATCATGTACTGAGCTGCCCCAAGCATGATGAACTGCCCAGGACTGGAGACAATCTCGCAGAGAGAGGACAACATTTCCTGCTGAGATTTTTGCTCCAGCAGCAGTTTGGACATGCAGGCCTCCTACAGCCCTGTTTTAACAAGACCAGTGAAAATCAGGAAGTCATTGGAATGCCTGGAAAAGTCTTTGTTCTCAATAATAAGAATTATAATCACTGATTTAGAATAATGCAAACAAAGTTAAATGGAGTGATTTGGAGATAGGTATATTATGAGTGACTTACTAGTTAAAACCGTGTTCCTGCTTTTACTGTTTCCTTTTATACTTCTGGCCCATCTTATATTACTTTTTCTTCCTCATCACTCAGACGGATTTATTACAAAGAAACTGTGCAACTCAACTGTTGAAAAGAAATAATTTCTTGCACCTTATTAGGGAAATTGTAAGATGTAAAAATTTGTCTTACAAGAGATTAAGGTAAGCTTACAAAGCTTGTAGGCACACAATAACATTTTAAAATGCACAGCAGTAGTCTGTTATACATTCATTTTCATTAGTCTTTCGTTTATTTTCATTAGTACTGTGAAATAAAGATACACAGAAACACCTACGTGTCCATCATCCAAGTCAGGAAATAGCACATTTCCCTATCCAAGACCCTTGGTAAGCCCCTCTCAGATCGCACCAGTCTCCCTATCAGTCATTCCTATCTTGAAATTTCTGTTACTCGTTTCTCTGCGTTTCTTTATAGCTTTAAAAAAATCAGTTATGCTTTTATCTTTAAACAACATATTGTTTAGAGTCCATTTATGCTATAGAATAAATAGAATTATACTTCAATCTTTTTCTTCTTTGTTCAACAATTTATTTTTTGATTCATCCATGTTGATATAATTGTGTGGCATTTCATCGTATGATCGTAACATAATTTAATCATCTCTCTCACCTTTCGTGAACATTTGGATTTTTTCTACTTTTTGTGCCATAAAGATTCTTATCAGTGTCTTTGGCATTTGTGCATATCCCTAACACTGGATAATTTCTGGCTTTCATGTATATACAGTTCAACTCTAGATAATATCAACCTGTTTTCTAAAATTGTTACACATTTGAATTCCAACCAGCAGCATGTCTGAGTTTCAGTTGGTCACTCCACACCCTTGTAAACACTTGGAATTGAAAAGCTTTTTAGATCAGTCATTTTGATAAATGTGTGATGATATCTCATTGAAGTTTAACTTATATTTCCCTGATTACTAATGAAACTAAATGTCTTTTCTTAAGTTTATGGAATGAAGTTTAACTTATATTTCCCTGATTACTAATGAAACTAAATGTCTTTTCTTAAGTTTATGGACCATTTGCAGTTGTTCTTTTGTGAAAATCCTTTATTTTTTCTTTTGCTCATTTTTCTGTTGTCTGCTATACTTATTGATTCAGATGAGTTTTTTATATATTCTGGTTTCTAATTTTAGTTGATTATGTATGTTGTAAACACATCCTCCTAGGATGATACTTACTTTGTTTTCATTTTGTTTTACTCTATTGTCTCTTTTTTTCTTCATTGCTTCTTTTAAATAAGTTCCATCTTTAAAGTAAAATGCATCAATCTTTTTCTTCATAGTGAGTACTTTTTGTGTCTTGTGTAAGAAATACCTCCTTACTCAGAATTTATTAAATCATACATTGATTCTCTCCCTCTCTGCCTCTCTCCCTTCCCCTCTTTCTAAAAATAATTAAATAAAATCTTTAAAAAAAAAAAGAATTTGTTAATATGTTTTTCTATATTGTTTCCTAAAAGGTCTGTATCACATGTAATTAAGTATAAGTTGCCATTGATTGTAAGAAACATTACAATTTCAGGAAAAAAAATGTGAAAAAGACAGTGTATCTTTAAAATGATGACAGGAACACAAATTTACTTTTCTTACTATACATCTTTGATATGGTTTAGAGTGGGGTCTAAATTCATAATTTCATGTGAATACTCAACTGCCTCATCATCATTTATTGAAAAGTTCATCTTTCCCCCAATGATCTGAACTGCCACCTCTGCCATACATCAGGTGTCTAGATAAGCTGGGTCTGTTTCTTCAAGAGTCTCTCCAAAAAGAGACCACTGTTGCGATTTTGAATGGAAATGTATTAAGCCTAAAGATCAATTTGTGAAGAAAGAGTATTTTTATGAGACTGGGTCTACCCATGAATATCATATTTCTCTAAGTAGGTCTTCTTCACAATCTTTCAATGAAGTTTCATAATTCTCTCTATAAAAGAATTGCACCTATTGCATTCTGTTAGGTTGATTCCTAAGTACCTTGCTTTTTTGATAGCGTAGGGAAAGAAAATTTTTCCTGCACTCTTGTCAGATCCCTGGCTGGGTCTGAAAATTAAACAACAAAGATTAACAGGGGAAAAGCATATAAATTTCTTTCATGTAAGTTTTACAGGACACAGAAGCCTTTTTAAGGAAATGAACTCTTAAAGAAACAGACCTGTGTATTTTAATGCTAGGTGTGATGAAGAATGAACAGTCATATAGAAATATGATAAGCTAAGGAGTATGAGGTAATTACAGTAAAAATTGTATTGCATCTTTTTAAAAATATATATATACTAAGGCTTCAATGAGTCTTTGGACTCTCCTCACATGGCATATTTATCAGTGAACCAGGAACTATGTTTCACACACAATTTATCCTTTAAGTACTAACCTACTAGTTTATTTCAGTCAAGAAAATGGACAGAAATTTAAGCATATCCAATATTCTGAAAACAACCAAGGTAAGATTTAAAATTTTAATGTATTTCCGATTTAAGAAACCCAGTGACTTATCAAGATGTTGAATGGTTCTAACAGCAAGGACTCAGGAATTGTTGAGAAACAAGCATTCTTATTAATTTTTCATTATTATCTTTATTTGGACTATTTTTAGTTCTATTTTATTATTGTTTAAGTACTATATGTTTTATTGATTATGCTGTTGCAGTTGTCACAATTTCTTTTTCCCTTACTCCTCTCCACCAAGGACCCCACTTTCTTCCTGTGATCCCATTCCCCTTAGCTTATGTCTATGTGTTGTGCATAAGTACCCTGATTTCACTCTTTCCTATATTCTTCTTCTTCTTCTTTTAAAGATTTTATCTATTATCTTTTAGAGAGAGGCAGAGAGGGAGAGAAACATCAATGTATGGTTGCCTTTCACCTGCCTCCAGCCAAGGACCTGGCTGGAGACCTGGCTTGTAACCTGGTTATGTGCCCTGGCTGGGAATTGAACCAGAGACCTTTGGGTTCGCAGGCTGGTGCCTTATCCACTGTGCCACCAGCCAGGGCCTCCTATATTATTCTTAACTTTCTTCTGTCTATCTTGTACCCACCAATTATGCTTCCTAATACCTGCACCATTTCCCCATTTCTCCCCCTTTCCCCTCCCAGCTGATAACCCTCCCAATGCTCCCCATACTATGATTCTGATCCTATTCTGGTTGTTTGTTTAGTTTGCTATTGTTTTTACTTTTTAGGCTCTGTTGTTGATAGTTGTGTTTGTTGTCATTTTAATGTTCATAGTTTTGATCCTCTTTTTCTTAAGTAAGTCCCTTTAAGATTTCATATAATAATGGCTTGGTGATGATGAACTAGTTTAGCTTTACCTTCTCTGGGTGGAAAGCACTTTATTTGCCCTTCCATTCTAAGTGATAGCTTTGCTGGATAGAGTAATTTGGTTGTAGGTCCTTGCTTTTCATCACATTGAATACTTCTTGCCAGGCTCCTCCTGTGTGCAAAGTTTCTTTTGAGAAATTAGCTCATAGTCTTATAGGAACCCCTTTGTAGGTAGCTCTCTGCTTTTCTCTTGCTGCTTTTAAGATTCTCTCCTTATGTTTAATTTTTGGCAATTTAATTATGATGTGTCTTGGTGCAGTCCTCCTTGGGTCTAGCTTGTTTGGGACTCTCTGCTTACTGGACTTGTAGGTCAATTTCTCTCAACAAATTAGGGAAATTTTCTTTCATTATTGTTTCAAATAAGTTTTTAATTTCTTGCTCTTCCTATTCTTCTTCTGGCACTCTGTGATTTGGCTATTGGCATATTTAAAGTTGTCCTAGAGGTTCTTAAGCCTCTCCTTGTTTTTTTTCAATTCTTGTTTCTTCATTCTGTTCTGGTTGTTGATTTCTTCCTTATGTTCCAAATCATTGATTTGAACCCCTGTTTCCTTCCTCTCACCTTTGGTTTTATGTGGATTTTTTTAAAATTTCACTTAGCTTAGGCTTCACTCCTTCCCTTCTGTGTTTGCCGTACTCAAGCATATCTGTCAAGTCTGTGAGCATCATTATCATCTGCACTTTAAACTTTGTGTCTGTTAGGTTGGCTATCTCCCACTGGAACTTGATCTGTTCCCTCTTTTGGGCCATACTACTTTGTCTCCTCAACTTGACAGGCTCTTGTGTTTGCCTCTGTGTCTTAGGTAGAGCTGTCACACCTGTTACATTATAAGGAGTGGAGCCTTAGATATTCCTCAGTAGGGGGCAACCGGTTTCACTACATTGTGGCACTGTATGTGGGGGAGGGTCTGAGAGGAAACAATGCTGCTTGCTCAGCACTTGCCCCTTTTCCTAGCACCTCTCTCACTTCCCATTTGGAATGGGTACCTCTCTAGCGACTGCCCTGGCTGTGTTCCCAGAGTGGGTGGGTGGGTCTGTGGATGTTCTAAGACCTTGGGGGCCCTCAAACAAAGGGACTGTGCTAAGAGACCAGCAGTTTCTTCTTCCACCCCAACCACCACTGATTTTCATAGTCAGAGGCAATTAGCCTTTATTTTTCCCAAGTGCTGGAACCATGAGCTGCGTGGCATGGTTTGGTACTGGGAGTGTTCCCCAGGTGTCCTTACTTCCTTTTTTAAATGTGTGACTGCACTTCAGGCTGGTCAGCCACAACTGCCGTCCCTCCACAGCTGACCTGCTGCCGAGCCGAGCTGCCAAACTGCACTTTCAAACCGCATCCTCTCTGTCCCAGCTCCACCCCTCCTACCTGTCTGGATGAGTATTCTTTTCTTTATAGCTTTGTTTGTTGGACTTCCATGCAGTTTGATTTTCTGGAATTTCTGGTTGTCTCTAGTTTTGAGGTAGTTGTATTCCTTTGTATGGCATCTTTCCAAAACTTTCATTTCTTACATACATATAGGGTCTGTCTGGAAAAAATCCAGTCATTGTTACTATAATGAGAACAGTTTGAGTGACATCAATATACCTGGCAGTCAAGGGGAGTGGACTGGAATGCACATGCATGAACAATGATGAGTTGACTGTCCTAGTGAGTGGGGGTGGTAGACACTGCCAAGCGAGCATGTGTACTGTGGCCGTTGCATTCAAAATGAGCAAGTAGAGCAACAAATCTGCATCAAATTCTGTGTTAAGCTTGAACATTCTTGCATGGAAACAATTTGGATGGTTCAGAAGCCTGCAGCTCTGGGCAGCTGATGATTGGCAGCTTCATCACACAACACACCCGCTCATATATCATACCTCACGCAGAGTCTTTTTGGCAAAACATAAATTCACCCAGGAGACTCAGTGCTCCTATAGCTCCAGTTTGGCGCCCTGCAACTTCTGTTTTTTCCTAAAACTAAAATCATCTTTGAAAGGGAAGAAATTATAGACCATTGATGAGATTCCAGAAAATACAATGGGGCAACTGATTGTGATTGGGAGACTTGGGTGTCATTATCCTACGTAAAATGTTCCTTGTATTTTGAATCTTCTTCAATATCTGTCTCTATTTTTCTCATTTCATGGCTGGATACCTTCTGAACAGATGTCATTTGTAAATGCTAGTGATTTTGTATTGTTAAACACTCATAATTTCTCTTAATAGGTTTGTGCATATTCTTTTGAATTTCCTACAAATACTTTTATGTCATAATTTCTTCCTTTCCAATCTATATATTTTCTTTTTCTTATCTTACTCCACTACTTAGTACTTCAGGCACAATAATAAATGGAAGTGGAGATGTCAGCACTCTTACCTTGTTTCCCTTTTTAAAAGAAATGGTTTTTAGTCCTGACTGGATAGTACAGTTGGTTAGAGCATCATCCTGATACACTAAGGTTTTCAGGTTTGAGCTCCAGGAAGGCACATACAAGAAGCAACCAATTAATGCATAATTAACTGGAACAACCAACTGATGTTTCTCTCTTTCTCTTCCCCTCTCTCCCTCTCTCAAATCAATAAATAAAAAATTTCAGAATAAAATAAATGGTTACTTAAGTTGTTTGTTATAGTTTTTTAAATATATATTTTTAAATATTTTATTTATTATTTTTAGAGAGAGGGGAAGGGAGAGAGGCAGAGAGGGAGAGAAACATCAATGTGTGGTTGCCTTTCACCTGCCTGCAGCTACAGAGCTGGCTGGAGACCTGGCCTGCAACCTCGTTATGGAAATCGAACCAGCAACCTTTGGGTTTGTAGGCCGGCACCTTATCCACTGTGCTATCAGCCAGGGCTTTGTTATAGATTTTTGTGAATACCTTTTCTCAAAACCATTTTCCTAGTTTAATATGAATTTCTTCTTGGTGGCTTTTGAAGTTTATCAAAGAGTTTTTGTTTGTTCGTTTGTTTTGTACCTACTGAGACCATCCTATGATTTTTCTCCTTTAATCTTTTAATGTGGTGAACTATATTAATTTTTTTGCACATGAAACTAACATTGCACTCTTAGGTAGACAAATTTGGTAATGATGTATCATCTCCTGGATTCAAATTCCTGAAATTTGGCTTAGGACTTGTGCCTATATTTGTAAGTGAGATTTGCCTGAAATTTTTGTCATACTTTCCTAGTCTGATTTTGGTGTAAGGTTATGCTACCCTCATGAGTTGTGAGTTGAGGAATAATCTCTTTTTTTTTTTCCGTACTCTAAGATAGATTTTGTGAGATTAAGGTTATTTCTTGAATGTCGGATAGAAGTCCCTGGGAAAAGTGTTTCAGCCTGGACTTTTCTTTGCAGAAGATACTTACTAATAGATTCAAATTATTGTGAGTCTATTCTGGTTTTCTATTTCAGGTTTAATAAATTTTATTTATTGGGATTTTTCCACTTCATCTAAGTTTTCAAATTAATTGGCTTTAAAATGTTCACAAAATTATCTTACCCCTGCAATTTCTTTCTTTCTTTTTTTTTTTTTTTTTTAAGATTTTATTTATTCTTTTTAGAGAGAGTGAAAAGGAAGGAGGAAGAGAGGAAGCAAAACATCACTGTATGGTTGCCTTTCTTGTGCCTTCAGCTGGGGACCTGGATGGAGACCTGGCCTGCATCCCAGGTATATGTTCTGACTGGGAATTGAACCCGCAACCCTTGGGTTCTCAAGTGGGTGCCCAATCCACTGAGCCACATCAGCTAGGCTTTTAAAAAAAAGATTTTATTTATTTATTTTTAGAGAGAGGGGAAGGGAGGGAGAAAGAGAGAGGGAGAAACATCAACATGTGGTTGCCTCTCTCAGGTATCCAGCTGGGGACTTGGCCTGCAACCTAGGTATGTGACCTGACTGGAAATTGAACAAGTGACCCTTTGGTTCAAAGGCTCACACTCAATCCACTGAGCCATACCAGCCAGGCCTCTGCAATTTCTATATCATGAGTGATTACAGCTTTTTCTTTATTCCCCATGTTGTTGATTTTACATTCTCCTTTGTCTTTGATAATTTTTCACCACAGGCTTATAAAATTGATTAGTGTTTCACAAACCCAGTGTTTGGCCCAATTGGTCCTTCCTATTGTATGCTTGTTTTCAGTTTTATTATTTTCTTCCTTTTATACAGGGTATGCATGATCGATTGGCAATAACTTTGCATCTCCTTATTTCACATGCTTATTATTTTTGAAAAACTATGTTTCTAATGTTATGATTTAACATAATTGTTTCAGATATAAAGTATTAAATTCTGAGAGCAAACATCATGTTGAAGGAATAGGATGTTAGAACAATCATAATTTCTGGGCTGCATGCAAAGCAAACTGCTAAGGAAATTGTAGACTTCAGGAACATCCCTTTATGTACAGTTTACAATGTGAAGAAGGTGTACAATGCAGATCCTGATGTTGCCACACCAACAAGGAAAATGCATAAGGTACCCAACGATCACACAAGTCCAGATACTGCACACAGAATCCAGGAGATCATCAATGAAGATCCAGAATGTTTACCTTGACATTTTGAGAGAAGTAGTTGTACCGTGGGTGAAGCAAGTCACCAATGGGCATCATTTTATCTACCAACAAGATGGTGCACCAGCACATAATGCCAAAAAAGTGCAAGAATTTCTGTGTCAATGTTCCTGAATTCTGGTCAAAGGAAATCTGGCCACCTAGTTCACTAGATGCAAATGCTTTAGACTATCATGTATGGAGCATTTGTGAGAAAGAAGTTAATAAACAGCCTCATTCCAATAAAGAAGCTGTTAAAGGTAAGATTAAAAACATTATAATGTCCATAGGTAAAGAAAAGTTAATGAAAGTGTGCTCAAGATTCCAAAGTAGATTTGAGTCTATTTATTACAGCAAATGGAGACATTTTTGAACCATTTAAAAAATAACAACTATGTTTATGTATTTACATTTAAGAGTAAATTTATTTCCAAACATAACACTTTTGTGTTATGTTGTTTATTTTACTAAAATTTTGCCAATTGATCACGTGCACCCTGTATTTCTTATGTTGTATTGGACATTATTTTGTTGTTCTTTCTCTAACTCTTTTGCTCTTTATATTTCCAACCATTTTCTCTTCTAATATAAGCTTTTAGGTCTATAAATTTTCTTTTAACTCCTTGTTCAGTTTTACCTCTCAAGCATCCACATATTATATCAAATATTTGATACATAGCATTGAAATATTATCATATTTTCATTATTTCTTTTTTGACCCTGAATATCCAAACAAATGGGTTTTCTAGTTATCTTTTTTTAAAAATCATTTTTTTGACTTAATTGAATTGGGAGACTAAAAAGTTTCCAAAATTTGTTGAGATGTGCCTAATTGATTTTGGGGTTCCAGTTTTATTAAACTGTTTAAAGCAGACAGGGTTTCACTCCTGCTCCCAAGACTCCTGAACACTGCAAAAACCAATATTCAAATTCACTAGATTCAGCAAATACCTTCCAGTCCAAAGCTGACTTTGGGCTCTGCTTACCTCTGTGGGTCAGTAATAGGGTACTAACCTTTTTTTCTGTGTTATTTCTTAACTTCTTGCCAGTTTATAAATGCCTTCCAGAATATATTTTAAATATTTCACCCAGTATCTTTGTTGTTGTTTTCAATAAAACTTAGTCTAGATGTCCTAGCCAAACATATTATTAGAAATGAAAATCCTCATTTATTTTTCATCAGTTATTGGGTACCTACTATGTACAGAATAAGTGGTGTGATAGTGATCTCTACACGGTGGGCTAGTAGTGTGAGAAAAAAGAGACATTGAGTGAGGTAGGACAGTGGAGACAACTAATGTAAGGTGGTGGAATTGGAGGTGAAAATGATAGGTCTGGGAGTTAAGCAGGCCTGGAGACAAAAACCAAGGTCACTGTTTACCATAAAACCTGAGGTGAGTCACATAATCTCCCTCGGCCTCAGTTCTTACATGAATAAATTGGTGTCAAATTACAATAGCAGCTATCTTAGAAGTTTGTAGTTAGAATTACTAGAAGAGCTAAGTGTATAGTAATGACTCAGACTGTGCTAACTGGTCTTTGTTTTTACAGAAGGGATGTGTAAACTGGAAACAACAACAAAAATATTTCTCTAAGCCTTAATCACCTCTCCTGGGACCTTCCAGAGGGAGGGTATAGGACCACCTCCCTTCCAACTCCAACCTGGGGAAACTGGATTCTTATTCTAGGGAAAAATCCTTCCCCCTTTTGGATTCTCTTGCATAGACTCTTGCTCATGGGCCCTCTCGCTCCTGATTTGGATTGGTTCCTCAGTGAGTTTAGAGTGTTGGAAATTAAAGGCAGGAAGGAAATAACTTGCAGGCAACTTCTGCTTTCCAGAAGTTCCCTAAGCCAAGCAGAATGTCTGTGTGCATTCTTATCAGGGGGAAAAGAAAAAAGAAATACATACGTTAATGTTTAAAAAAATTATCCCATTGCAAAAGGAATGGTTAAGACATATTGGCCATAAGGAGCAGGAGAGATTTGAGAGAAAAGAAGCACTCTGAATGCTATGTTAGGGAACTTGAACTTTTTCTTCTAAGCAGTGGACTTTCAATAATTTGTGCTATGATCAGATCTGCAATTCAGGGTGGAAGGTTACTTAGAACTGTAAAAAAATGGAGGGCAAGGGCACCAACTTGAATATGCCTGCAATGAATCACAAGAGACGCAGCAAGAGAGGGCCTGAGTGCTAGAGGAGTGAGACTTCAAGGTTGTGCAACTGTTGAGGACCCTGAAGGTGACCAACATAATTTTATAGAGCGCTTAAGAAAGTAGACATGACAGGACTTGATGGACACAGAAATGGGACTAAAGGGCAGTGAGAAACCCTCCTAGGTTTCTGGCTGGGATGACTAAATGGAATGATGGTGCAATTGGCCAAGACAGGAGATTCAGGAGGAGCAGATTTGAAGGCAAACATGATGGGCCTGGATTTGATGTCACGGTGGGTCATGCTGGCAGAGATGTTTCTAAAGTCACTAACTATGGGCATGTGAGAGGAGTTCTGGCTGAAGAGAGGAAGGAGTTTCAAGAAGGAAATTGGGGTCAATATTGTCTTTCCTTATAGAGACCGTGAGAAAGAGGACCTGAAAGGGATCCATTGTATTTGGCAACCAGAAGGTTGTTGGTTGGTAACTTTAGTCTACGCTGTTTCAGGGGTGGAGGGAGGAACAGGGGCACGACTGTGAAGAAATTAAAAATTTTGAAACTCTTCTCTCCAGGTTGCTTCTTTAGGGAGAAAGTTGTGAGATAAATTGATGGCCTGAGGGGGAACCCTCTTTTCTCCCACCCTCCTTCTTCCTAACTGATGGAGCTGGAGGGTGCTGAGGTCAGAGGGCAGATAAAGGAGGAGTTTCCTTCCTCTGACTTTCTAGGACATAGGTGGGAATTTGGTGGCTAGCGCCCCCCCTCTTCCCTACTTAAGTGTCAGGGATAGAAAGTGGAGAATATGTCATGCAACAGATACTTAATGAGTAACTAGTTTGCTTAAGTGGTGGCATAAAATAGGTAGACGCCAGAGAATGAGGAAATTGTAGAGATGTGAACCAATCATTCAGGGTGAGATATTAAATCTGAAGTTAGAGTAAGGGAGGGATGCATATAGCTTCCTGAATGATAAAAGGAAGAAAGGAAGCTTGGCAGAACACTTATTTTTCAAAGCAGGAGGTAATGAAAATAGTTTGAGAGAAACAGAAAAGTTTAAGTGGAAAAAACAGAAGAAAAGAAACCGGCATGTTGTAGGTTCCAGACACTAACCTTAATTAGGCATTTTTATGGGTAATTGCGTGAAATCTTCAAATCAGTCATGTTAGAAAGGCATTACTGTATCCATTTTAGTGATGTAGAAACTGAGAATTCAGCTTTTCCTCTCTTTAGCTCCACTTTCTCATAGCCAAGTAAAATGCTTTGAACTATGGAGGGAAAATTCCAGTCCTTGTCTTTTTAATGTTCTATTCCACTTGTGAAGTCAGGTGAAAGGCACAGATAAGGAAAGTTCCTAGTGTGCTTAGACCAATGAAACCACCTGCCTGTGTTGGGCTTTGGTTAGGGATGAGGCAAAGTTTGGCTGAATGCTAGAGAAAGGCCCAAGGTTCCAGCTGCAGAGCCAGCCGAGGGGAGCATTGTGACAGGGAGCAGATTCCCCCTCCCAGCACAGTCCAGTCATCCCACATCAGGCTAACCACACAGGAGCTTTATATAAACAACTTTTTTCTTTCTTTCAATATCTTCAAAGCTAATGGATTGGCCAAAACAATCCATTAGATTTTTTCCACAAAAGGTACATTAGTCATTTTCAGTAATAACTTTAGATTTGGATAGTTTGAATATGTTGGCTATTTTCTGCTATTGCCTTCTAGTGGGTAGAGGCCAGTGGTGCTGTTAAACATATTCCAATGCCTAAGACAGCTCCACAACAAAGAATTATCTAGCCAAGATGTCAACAGGACCAAAAGACTTTGCAAACTACTTTTTAAAACATTTGGTCAGTCAGCACCATATATTGTGCAAATCTTTTTTTTTTAATTTCAGTTGCATTTTTACCTTTCTTGAAATAATAAAGCTAAATATTTCTTGAAATAACATGCTAAAAATGTTACCTATTTTCTTCCATCTTCAATATTAAAATGGTGACATGAAAATTCACCAATTTTGGTCATTTTTAAAAATGCATGCTGATGTGACAGGTGCCATATTACAACTTCACAAAATTATTTCAAATGAAGTTAAAGACAACTAAGCACTACTAGAGTCATCATGCAGAAAAAAACATAAGGCAAAAAAACTTTTTGGCGAACTCAGTATACTAGCATTCACAAGATGCATGATGAGAAATAAAATATTTGAAAGTAATATACATGTACTCTCATTCATAACTTTCAATAATAGAATAGGCTGCAAAAACCGGTAATCTCTTTCCTTAAAAAGTATATATTAAAATGAGGATGGAATAGGATTTTGGAGGGGAATGGTGGTAGGGGCAAGTAACCGGTTTGACGCTCTACTGATGATCAAAAGTGGAAAACATTTGTGCCCAATACATTTTTGCATTTTCATAATATTTATTCTTTTTTGGCAACCGGGTTCTAAGTTCCACGTGACTCCGCAGGGTTGCCATGGAAACCAGAAGACACTTTATTTTTAGAAAAGTAACGCTCCAGTTGCGGCAGGCACAGGCGAGGTCGCGGCCCAGTCGGGCAGAGCAGGGGGTGGGCGGGGCGTGGGCGCGCCCGGCTGCGGCCGCGGCAAGCGGAGAGGGTGGGGCGGCGCAGCGTCACGTGACGGGGCGGGATCGGCGCGCCGCTGGCCGCTGCCGCCGCTGCCGCCGCCGCCGCCGCGTCCCATTCAAGAGGGGTGCCCGGCTCCTCATCACCATCAGCCTCGGCAGGGGCTTCCGAAGGAGTCACGGTAGCCGGCGCAGGAGCTTTGGAAGCAACCCCGGCTGCACCCCCGGCTGGCCCGGCCCGCTCAGCAGCCCTCGAGGCCATCCTGCCCAGCTGGTCCTCGCTGCCTCCGTCCAGTCGGCGCCTCGCTTCTGCTGCCCGCGGTGACGGCGCGGGGTGCGAGCCCAGCCGCTGCAGGTAAGCGGGTGCGGGCCGCGCCGCGGGTCGTCCTCTGTGGCAAGCCTTGTGTCCCTACGTTCAGAGGAGGCTGGGGGCTCCCGCTCCAGCCGGGCTGCCCTGCCAAAGGCCGGGAGCCTCGGGGACAGAGCGGGCCGAGCTGCCCCTGTCCGCGCCCCTCGCTGCCGGCGCGTTGCTGCCGCCGTCCTGTAGACGCGAGAGGGACGGGCTCGCGGGACGGGCGGGAGGGCAAGCCGGTGGGTGAACAGGACGGGGACGTGAAGACTTTGAGAAATTTGGATGCTTCCGCTGCTGCCCGGGGTGATGGGCATTCCAGACCCCCTCACTCGCGCGGGTTTCTGGCTTGGAGGCTCGAGCTGAGGTCGAAGTGAAGGTTCTGTGGGTCACAGCTGCGTGGAGGGCTGCGGGCGGCCCAGTCTCCATCCCGCCCTGGGCCGGGGGTGGGGGTGCCCGCAGCACGTGACCTGCCGAGAGGCCACGCTGCGAAGTTGCTGTTATTTTGTGAGGCGGTGCGCCCGCTCGCGGGCTCTGCCTCCAGGTTGTGGACCGGGTCCAAGTGTGAGTAGTTTTTCTGTTCTCCAATCGCCTCTCCTCAGTCAGGTTTAATTTGAATGTAATTTGTTGAGACCCTTTATGCTAAGAGCTTTTCTTGCAACTTTGAACCCATCGGATCACCATTTTCTTTTGGGCAATTTAAAAATCTAGGGTGACATTTTAAAGGTACAGTTTAGGAAACCCAGGACCAGGAAGGTCACCACCCTTCCTTTCAGAAAGTGCTGGAACTCTAAATATTTGTAAATGCTCTGAAGGTTTTGTTTGTTTGTTTGTTTTTTAAACAAGCCGGTAAACTAATTTAAAATGCACATTTGGAGATTTTTATTCCAAACCTGTTTATTTTTTTTAATTGAAAAAAGAGTCAAGCCAGGCTCCGTTGAAGCTCTGGTCAGTAGAGATGCTCAGTAAATACTACTATTTATTGAGTATGGCCTGACTAGTTCATAATGCTTTGACAGTACACAGCTTTGAAATATAATCTGAAATGTTTGCAAATTATTGGGTGGCCCATAATGGTTTCTTTGCTGATGGTCTGATCATTGTTCTTGGTGGCTAAAAAATGACACGTGTAGCATTGTAGCAGGTACGGTTGAGATGAGGAGTGGCAGGGCCCAGAGCAAGGTGCATGGGAAGGACTAGGGTGGGTTAGCCCTTATCCGTCTGTGGCCTGGTCCTCTAGTAAATGGATGGCAAACACAAGACCCAACCTGCTGGCGGAGGGCCCAATCTGGCCCTCCACTTTATTTTATTCAGCCCAGTACTTTAGGCCTGGCACCTTGTTTCTACCCAGCTCACTTAACTGTTAAGGAGTAGTTACATTTATACGATCCTAAAGTTACATTCTGCCCTTTGAAGGCAACTGGAAGGCTGATGTGCCCACCCCCCCCCCAACCCCCACTTTCCTGGTAAAAATGAGTTTGACACCCCTTCTCTTAAGTGCATCTTCCTAGCTTTTCCTGGATGGCAGTCAGCCTCAGGCCATGCCTGGTGGGAGTGTGAAAAGGGAGGCCCAAGACCGAGCAGGAAAGAGAGTTGGGCAGTTTGGATGGCTTCTTTTCTCCAATTAAATGAGCAGCTGATTGTGGTATATCATATGGGTATATCATACCAACATATGGGTATGGAAATATGTCCATACCCATATGTTGGTATAAATGGCCATAGAATGCTACAACTGAGATATAAGTTCTGTTTTAGTATTTGATGGCACAGTTGAGAACCAAGCAGAGATCTTTGTGTAAGAGGAACTGGAAATGGGAGCATGTGAAAATCATTGAACACTATATAGTAAAGCCTCTCTGTTAAGAAGTAAATAGGTTCAGCTGGGGCTCTGTGCCCTTTTGCTACATCACCTTGTAATTTTTGGTTTACAGACTGCCCTGTTTTCTGTACTAGACCAGGCGACCTCGAAAGCCAGACAGACTCTGGTTGCTGCCTGGTACCAAGGCAAAACTGGCTTTTATTTTATTTATTTATTTTTAAGATTATTTTTTATTTATTATTTCCAGAGAGAAAGGAAGGGTGAGAGGCAGAGAGGGTGAGAAACAGCAATGTATGGTGGCCTTTCACCAGCCTTCTGGCTGGAGACCTAGCTTGCAACCTGGTTATGTGCCCTGGCTGGGGAATCGAACCAGCGACCTTGGGTTCGCAGGCCGGCAAAACTGGCTTTTAGAAGGGCCTTGGTAGAGTGTTGTGTAAAAAGTAGGAAGCAGTAGACAGTGTCCTTACCAGTCACCTGAGAGCCAATGGCACTTCCTGAATGAGTTTACTCAGCTTTCCTGAGTTGTGAGTTTAGGATGAATAATCCTGGCAGTGCCAAGCAGTAGTGATGGTATAATGTCAAGTTAAGCTGATGATCATTACAGTGAACATAATGCAATTTTTTAAATATTAATATTAGTTTAAATATAGCTTGTTTTTCTTTGTCAACAACTATTTCCTCTGGGTTATGCTTCTGTATGCGTGTTTCCTCATACATAGCAGCACATAACACTCAGCCTGGAACTTTATCTTGTTGGAAGGTAGATTCAGCTACCTCCCTTAGGTGCTTAGCAGCCTAATCAGGAAGTTTTCCTTTAAGTCTGATGACTTGTCAGCCCACCTTTAATTTAAATCCTTTCCTTTTATCAGTGTGCTTGTTGACTTGTTTAATCACTAGGCAGTGGCTTGGGACCTTTATTTTGAAAGCCTCATTTTATTGGTTGTATTCCCTTCAGTTATAAATATGTTGTTATATGTACCCCTGACTGAGCTTCAGAGTCTTCTATCATTGGCCTTCATGATGAAACAATTCACTAGTTATTAGGCAAAATCCTCTATGAATTGTCTTATTAAAACTTTGAAGATATTTATTATAGGTTAGTTAAGCTTTATGACTATATCTTGGTAAGGATTTGAATAAGTTTTGGTGGCTTTGCTAGCAATTAATTGTGCATTTTGGAATCTATCTTTCCTGCTGTGTAGGCTTAATGCTTTATTTTAGTAACCTAGTGTTACTGACACTAATCACTTCATGTGTATACAGTCCCTTACTCTTCAAAAGACAAACATCTAAGGGAAAGATACTCATTCTGGGGTTCAGATGAAGCAGTTAGTTATTCTTCCAAAGTCAGTGCCAGCCTGTGTGTGGTGGGGCCAATTGAGCTCTGCAGTCTTGACCTCAAGCAGCCCTGCTCCTGACCAACAACAGGAAGCTCTTGGCCCAGAGGTCTGCTCCTGCTCAGAAATCCCGTGACTGGATGGTTCTGCTGTAAGTTTTCAGCCTGTCAAAAGTGAAGGAGCCTGGGTAGCTCACTTGGTTAGAGCATTGTCCTGGTACCCTAAGGTTGTGGTTTGATCACCAGCCATGGCACATGCAAGAAGCAAACAATGAATGCATGAGTGGGTGAAACAATGAGTTGGTGTCTCCCCTTTCTAAAATCAATTTTTTTTTAATTTTTAAAGGGAAGGAGAACAAAAAAGAAATTTGTTAGGAGATAAACTGTGCTACAATGCAAGATAAAGCCAGTCTTTAATGCAACTTTTGATAAAGTATATATATTTTGATTCACTGACTACAGTTTAGTTTTTTACTTTATAAAGCCTTTCAGTGCTAAATTTCAGTGATCCTATTTGTCATTTTAGATTGATGTTAAAATTGTTACTAGGAAATGAGGAACAAAGGAACCAGAAATTATTTTACTTTTAAAGCGTAACAAAAACAGTGATAGCATCAGGTTTTTTTCCTACCTCCATTTCACCTGTGTACAAAGAGGGTATGACTGAAAAGCAAGGAGGTATATGAATGTTAGAAGTGGACTCTTTTAGATTACTTAGATCAGCTATAGAATTGGAGAGACTACGTAAGTATATAAGAAAAGGGGAGGGGGAGCTCCTAGAAAGTCATCTTTTAAAAATCTGCTTAGAATGCGATACCTATTTTTGTCATCTTTGAATTTAGAACTTAATTAGGTAGTGTTTATATCTATCTTTAGTGTCATATACTTTCAGCCTAAACCATCTGAAACAGACATTTCTACTATGGAGGAGAAACATTGGCTACAGAAAAACATACCTTGTGATGTTCGGGTAGCTGGTGCACTGCCTTTATCTGACTTTTTGGCACATTTGAACAGTTTAGAAAGTCTTTGCTTCTCTAGTTATTCTTACGAACAATATCTGAGTCTGTGTTGTCTTTATTTCATTTCCCAGCCTTATTTTTGCCCATTCCCTTGTCTTAATTTTATTGTTTAGTCATAGGTATATTTGTCTGAACTAACTCAAATTATTTTTTTCCACCAGGCAAATTATAAATAAAATTTAAAAGTGATTTATGAATTCTAAGTGGTTTTCAATTCCTAGTATCTTGATCTTCCTGCTCAAGAATCTACAATGATTCGTTCTCACCTTTTTTAGCAAATCTAAATTTCTCATCTCAGTTCCCTCAATTCAGTTTTCTCCCAACCATCCCCACCTGCCCCAAACACTTAATCATTTTCTTCATTCCTCTACTTTTCCTTGGTTACCTTCAGACATAGCAGTCATACCTCTTTAGATGGGTTGATAATAATGTTACTTAGCGCTCTCTGTATTCGTGTTTGCTGTCTGGTCATCTGTGGCTTTAGCTGTTAATCAGTAGTAGAGTAGATAACTGTTGTCTTCCAGAGAACTAGTGCTTTTCAGGCACTGCCTGGTCAGTTTGCCTCCTTTGCTTTCTGCAAATGTTGAACTGAGGAGGAATAGGGGAGAGATGAAGAGTATCTAAAGGAAGTGCATGAGAACCTAGCCTTGAAGGCCTGCCACGGTCTAATAGAAAAAGTAGGTTTTGAGAATGGGAGGAAAGAATGTTTAAACATGAGCACCTTTGGAGTATGGTCATGGGGACAGAGGATCTGTTGATTCCAAAAGTAGTTATGAAGGGGGAAAAGGAAGGGAAGAATCTTCCTAGGTTGTGCAGACAGAGCTCAACTAGAGTAAGCTGGAGTAGCTGAGCAGTGAGACCTGTCCTTTTTGGTGCATTGGAAACCTTTTGAAGGTATGGTGTGCTCTCTCCCATTGTTTTGATTTTTTAATTTTGGGGTCACTTGTTAATTTAGTTGAAATTTAAAGTCACAATATAGAGGGTGTAAAAAGGGACATGAATTTGAAAAGATTAAGAAACATAATTATTTAAAGAGAAAGGGGTACAAGGATCTAGAGTTTTAAATTATTTAGTTCTGATGGCTATTACTAAGCAATTATTAAACAAAGAGGAGAAGCTGAGGATGAGAAAAGCATCCTTCAGAAATTCTAAAGCTGGAACTAATGATTTTACTGCCAGAAAAAAAGATAGGCATATGGTACCAAATAACTTCTTTAGTAACTGGCTTTCTGAATTTACCTATTTCTAAAATATCATGGGAAAGGTAATTGATTTAAACATGTTTTTAAAATCTACAGGGTGTGCATGATCAATTGGCAATAACTTTGTATCCCCTTATTTCATGTGTTTCTTACTAATTTTGAAAAATATGCTGTTAAGATTATGTTTTAACATCATTGTTCCAGATATAAAGTAATAAATTCCAAGAGCAACCATCATGTTGAAGGAATAGAATGTTAGAACAACCATAATTTCTGGACTGCATGCAGAGCAAACTGCTAAGGAAATTGTAGACTTCAGGAACATCTTTTTATGTACAGTTTACAACGTGAAGAAGGTGTATGATGCTGATCCTGATGTTGCCACACCAACAAGGAAAATGCATAAGGTATGCAAGGATCACACAAGTCCAGATATTGTACACAGAATCCAGGAGATCATTAACGAAGATCCAGGAAAGTCAGTGTGTACCATGCAAGAGAACTGCAGATGTGGAATGCAATAGTTCACAAGATTATTGCTGAAGATATCAGATACAGATCATATATTCTTAGAAGAGACCAGTTTATGACACAGTAGACAAAAGAAAGGCTCTTTGAAAAAGCAAGGAAACTGCTGACAACATTGAAAAATCCCAAAGAAAAAACCCTCTGATTTTCTTCTCCAATGAAAAGAATTCTCAGAAGGACCAAATGGTCAACAGAAGAAACAACAGGTGGCTCTGTGAGAATCTTAATGAAGTCCCAATTGCCATGAAAAGAAAATTTCCTGCTACAATGATGGTATTAGGTGTTGTCAGCAATGAAGGAGATATCATGACCTGCATTTTTTTCCCACAAGGCTTGAAGGTGACTGCCGATGTTTATTTTGACATTTTGAGAGAAGTAGTTGTACCGTGAATGAAGTAAGTCTCAAAGGGATGTCATTTTATCTTCCAACAAGATGGTGCACCAGCACATAATGCCAAAAAGGTGGAAGAATTTCTCAATGTCGATGTTCCTAAATTCTGGTCAAAGGAAATACGGCTGCCTAGTTCACCAGATGCAAATCCTTTAGACTACTATGTATGCAACATTTGTGAGAGAAGTTAACGACCTCATTCCAATAAAGAGGCTGTTAAAGCTAAGATTGAAAACATGACGTGGATCATTCTCCAAGATAGACCACATGGTATGTCACAAGACAAGCCTCCACAAATACAGGAAAATTGAAATCATACAAAGTATCTTCTCAGATCACAATGGATTGAAACTAGAAACCAAATTCAAGGGAAAAACCCAAAAATTCTCTAACTCATGGAGACTGAATAACATGCTTTTAAGCAATGAAGGGGTCAACAAT
>PVIW01013270.1:0-28104 GCA_004026585.1 Noctilio leporinus
GGGGGACAGAGGGGAGCAAAAAGGGGATGGATGTAATACAACAACAATAAATTTTTTTTTAAAAAAATCACTGATTATAAGGAACTTAGTGAGGACCTTGACAGCAGAAAAAAAGATCTAGTCAGAAATAAAAGATACACTAACTAAAATAAAGAAAAATTTTCAGGGAAACAAGAGTATAGTGGATGAAGCCATGAATCAAATCAATGATTTGGAACATAAGGGAGCAAGTAAGAGATAAAATAATCAGAATAATAAGAACAATCAAGAATAAAAAAAAATTAGGATAGTGTAAGCATCCTCTGAGACAAGTTCAAGAGGTCCAACAGTCACATCATAGGAGTGCCAGAAGAAGTGAAAGGTCAATAAATTAGAAATTTACTTGAGAGATGAAAATTGAAACCACAATGAGATATTAGCTCACAACTGTCAAAATGACCATCATTAACAACAAATCAACAAACAACAAGTGCTGCCGAGGATGTGGAGAAAAGGGAACCCTGGTGCACTGTTGGTGGGAATGCAGACTGCCATAGTCACTGTGAAAAACACTATGGAATTTCCTCAAAAAACTAAAAATAAAACTGCCTTTTTTGTTTTGTTTTGTTTTTTAATATATTTTATTGATTTTTCTTTTACAGTTGTCCCAATTTTCCCCCTTTGCCCCCCTCTATCCAGTACCCCACATTCCCTCTGGTAATGCCCCCCACCTTAGTTCATATCCATGTGTCATGCATATAAGTTCTTTGGCTTCTCCATTTCCTTTATCCTTCTTAATATCCCCCTGTCTATTCTGTAATCACCAATGTGTACTTCTTTTTCTTTCTTTCACATCCAGACAATTCACCATTTAATTACTGCCTTATGTCAGCCTCTCAAATCATATTAATATAAAACTTTCTTTTCATTATTTCAAAATGCTTATGTTAATTCATTTGTTTAAATAATTACTTTAGCCCTGGCCGGTGGCTCAGTGGAACAGCGCCGGCTGCAAATCCTAAAGGCCACAGGATTGGTTCCCAGCCAGAACACATAACCAGGTTGCAAGCCAGGTCTCCAGCCAGGTGTGTAGCTGGAGGCAGGTGAAAGGCAACTATACATTGATGTTTCTCTCCCTCTCTTTCTCCCTCCCTTCCTGTCTCTCTAAAAATAAAGAAATAAAATATTTAAAAATAATAAAATAAAAAATAAAAATTACCTTGTAAGTGCTATCAATTGCAATATTACCAAATGTATACACAAATACATTTGCATACATACATATTTTTACAAATATTACACTAGAAAAATCAAATGCAGCTAAGGGAAAAAAGTAAGAAAAGGTAGGTGTATGTTACATAGACTGTATGCTATCTTTTTTTTTTTTTGTATGCTATCTTTCTTATTCACTGCTACAAAATTTGTACAAAATATGTGTTTGTATGTGTATAATATATAGATTTATTATTAATTTATGTTTTAAATATCAACCAACAGGTAGTTGGTGTGTTGAAGTATTGGTCAATTATTAGGTTAGAAAAGATGCTGAGAGTAAAGAGTAATTTGGGATGGAAGTTACGAATTACTAAACTATATGATTCATGTACATAGGCAATATATGTATACTCTCATATTACCATTTAAATTAGATTAAATTCCTTTCAACTAGATAGTGGAACTGCCTTTTGATCCAGCAATTTCACTACTGGAGATATACACAAAGAATCCTGAAACACCAAATCAAAAGAAATTATGCACCTATATGTTCATAGCAGTGCTATATTATAATAGCCAAGATTTGGAAACAGACTTAAGTCTAAGTGTCCACCAGTAGATGAGTGGATAAAAAAAGCTGTGGTACATTTACACAATGGAATACTATGCAGCAAATGGAAAAAAGAAAGTCCTACCTTTTCCAATAGCATAGATGGAACTGGAGACTACTATGCTAGGTGAAGTAAGTCAGTCAGTGAAAGACAAATACCATACGATCTCATTTTTAAGAGGAATTTAATGAATAAAATAAACTAATAAGCAAAAGAGAACTAGAGGCATAGAATCATGGAACAGACTGACAGATGTAAGAGAGGAAGGGGAAATGAAGGAAGGTGAAGGGATTAGTCAAAGAATATATATGAAGGACCCATGGACATGGACAATGTGAGGGGCTGATTATGGAAGTGGGGGCAGGTTGGGTGGAGGGTGCGAAGGGGGATAAATGTGAGACAACTGTAATAATCATAAATAATAAAATATTTTTTTTTAAAAAGGAAGCTGCCAAAAGAAGCAAAAGTGCATTCAGTACAGCCTTGCAGATTTTAAAGTATCCCATCCAACTACTGTTTTTCCTTCTCACTCTTAATTACTACATGTGAGAGCTGTGGTACTGGCACAGGAGGTAGGCATTGGTAATCTGAAGTGTTGCTAGGCCCAAAGCTGTGGGCTCTACTTTCAATTTTTATGACAATTACTTTTACACAGCATGCTTCTTTACTTCTAGAATCTTTTCTTTTTCTGCCTTTCAGGACTCTTTCTTATTTGTGAGGCTGTCTTAATTTTACCAATGGGCAATACTAAGCTGAAAGGCCAGCCTCTTACAATCCGCCCAGCAATGCACAAACCAGTGTTCAAGAAGTTGTACTGATCACCCTCCCTGTAGGAATCAGAATGCAGTGGTCTAAAGCCACAAAGAAAATTTGTACTTTAGGCCCCACAACTTAGATACATTGTTCAGAATCAGTAAAATTGAATGCTTCAATTCACCACCTGCTTTCTAAATTTATCAGAAGTGTACACAAATACCTTGAATGGCTCCATCTAGTTCACTCCCATTGGCATGTTACTTACTTCCTATAGACACAACTGGAGACCCCAAGTAAAGAGTAGTAACCAATGTGAACAAAAGCCTGAATCATTTTTCTGCTGTTGTTTAAATAATTCTATTTATCAGCAAAAGCCCTTTCATACTCAGGGATTTTTATGCTGTTGTGTTGTGTTATGTTGTTTTATACCTTCATCTTATTTTGAAATGAACCCTTCCCAATTCTAAATAAGGAAAAAGTCCTCCAAGTTAGTGTGTCTCTCTATAAAAAAAACCCTTACCCATCTGCCCACTACCAGCCTTGATAGTGCCATGTTTCCTCAGTTTAATAACAAAAGCTGTATTAATCTGTTTCACACAGGGCTGTGGGAACAGGTTCCCAGGAAGAAATCTAGCTTCACCTCTGAAACTGCGTAGTTTTGGCCAGTGCCTCAGTTTCCTTAACTGTAACATGGGAATAAAAAAATAGTACTTAATACAAACAGATGTTGGGAGCATCAAATGCCAGTAAGGTGATTAAAGTACAGCGCTTCGCACACCTTAAACACTCATAGAGGTCTATTACCACCATCTACTCCCTTCAAGGGTCCTTACTCCGCTAAGGACCCTTGTTAAGCTATGAGGACCTAATGTAGGAAAAGCATCCAGATGCAGTTGGAGAGATGGGGGAAGAGGAAACAGAGTATAAGGGTTCCATCAGTGTACAGTTTGGTCCAAGTTGCACCCAATTCACAGAAGGTGAAGCAGCGGCTGCAGGCTTGTAGTAGGGGTCAGGGAGGTGGCCACACCTAGGACCCTAGACCCCAGCTGCGACTTCTGACCTAAGGCGCCCTCACTACTCACGTTGCGGTTGAAGCCGTAGCCGGGCAGCAGAGGCAGGGCCATGGCTCTGAATATCTGAGGGTCAAGGGTCCCAGAGGAAAGGGACCAGCAGGCAGCGGCTGGCCGCTGCGCTGCCTGCTGCTTTGTTTGACACCCCGCGGCCACCACCACCAAGTTACTTAGAAACGGGAGATGGCGTCACTGACGAGGGTGGGGCTGCAGCTGGGCGGGGGAGGGGGCTCTGGGCGGGGCTGGGGCGGGCGGGGCTAAGCAGGAAGCTCCCCAAGCTAGAGTCCCCCCTCCCCCTTGCGGCCCCCAGCACTCAAGGTCTCCAGAGGCCTGTCTTTCTAAATGCTTTGTGCACACACAAAGACAACACGCCGTTCCCCGCCCCCGCTGCTTTCTAGTTTAACCCCTTTATAGAGCGCAAAGCCTTTCATGGACTTCAACGCCTTTGAATTTTTCCACATTTTTTGCGGTTTCCTCATTAAATTTAGTTCAAGTACACAGAAAAATGGAGAAAATAATATGACACTTCTGTGTTCACAGATATGTAACAACAGTAAATGTTACATTTCCACCGTTTTTATTTTGCACTTAAAACTTTCCAGATGAATTAAAAGCCACCCATACCTCATCAATCCCTGCCGGCTCCTCCCCTCTCCCCTTGAAAACCCATTCAGCGGTAACTTCTGGGTCCTTCCTCTGTCCATTTTATATTTGAACCAAACATATGTAAGGTGCTCATTTCTGATCCAATTAGGGTGACCTGGGGCGGGGGCGGGTGACAGAAAACGCTGCCCCTGTCACTCCATCATATACCCAGAATACACAGGCCAGGAGCTTCCTCCGTTCCTCTCTCCACACCTACAGCTAATCTTTCCTTCCTGAGTCTTACTGGTTGGACAGGCTGATATTTCTCAGTCACTACCTCCTCTGTCTCAGTTGAAGCTCCACTATTTCTTGCTTGATTTTCTTTTTTAGTTCATTTTTTATTCTACTTTTCCCATTACCATTTATCCCCCCATATCCTCTTCTACCTCCACCCACTTCACTCCCCGCCCCTATCTATCTACATACACACACACAAACTATATATATAATTTTTAAAAACGAACTGATCTTGCCTCTAGAGCCATCTTTGATCATTTATGATGCACCTGTTACTCTCCTGCTCCAATATTCATCTAGCATTCCCGCCACCTTCAGGAGGCAGGCAAACTCCTTAGATGGGTCAGAGCCTATGGCAGGAGATACCTTCCAATGTCCTCCATCCCTTTCTTTGCCCCCCTCACCTACCCCAGTTCTGAGAAACCACTGGCAGTTTCCAAACCAGGATCTGCAATTTCTCTCCTTTAAGATTTTGTATATGTCACTATCTGCTAGAAATATCTTTCCTGTCTTTCACCTAGGTAACCCCTTCTTGTCTCAGGATTTGGCTCAGTGTGAGAGTTATAGAAGGCTTTGCCATTTTTGGAAAGTGTTTCTTTCACCTCCACTCTCTCATCTGTATGTGGTGCCTATTTGAATTGTGGCTTTCATGCCACTACATTGTAATCATGTGTTTACTTGTCTCTCTCCATATGCCCCCAAAATTCTCCAGGACAGGGACTTTATCTCTCTCTCTCTCTCTTTTTTTTTATAGACAACATACATTATTATTTTCTGTTTATAAATTTTACAATATAAATATCTGCTACCTGCTTTTTTCACCTAAGGTTTTTGTTTTTGAGATTTCTATATGTTAACACATGTAGATATATTTCACTCATTTTAAATGTATTGCATGTCATCTGCTGATGTCATCCTTTGATGACTATTAAGTTGTTTCCAATTTTTCACCAGTTACCAACAATACTGCAATGAGAAACCCTTTTCTGTTTCTTTGAAAATTAGCTAGGCTACATGCCTAATAGTGAAATTGTCCACACCTTCAACTTCTTTAGATCTTGCTAAACAATCTCCAGAATGGTTCTCCTTCCCCTTCATCCTTTCAATGAATATTATCACATTGCATAATTTTGGGCAATCATCTAAATAAATATGAAATGGTGTAAATTGTTATTTTAATTTGTATCCAATTCCTAGTGCAGTTGGTCATCTTTTCATATTCTTATTACCTTGTTCTATGACTCATTATTCATATCCTTTGCTGATGTTTCCATTTGGTCATGTACAATTTTTGAAATACATTCTGGATAAAAATGCTAGGCATAGCAAATATCTTCTCATCATTTGTGGTTTGCCTTTTTTAATTTAACTTTTTAAATTCTTTTTATTTTCTTTTTAAATTTTATTGTTGTTGTATTACATCCATCCCCTTTTTGCTCCCCTCTGTCCTCTTCCCCACCCACCCATTCCCCCTCAAAGTCAATCCCACCTGTTATCCATGTCTATGGTTCCTCCATACTAGGTTCTTGTCTAAACTGCTCCCCTTCCTTGCCTCTGCCTTCCTCTTCCCCCAACCCCCTTCCCCCTGACCACTGAAGGCCTATTCACTGGACTCATATATCTGGTTTTCTTTTACTTGTTGTTAGTTTTGTTCATTATTGTCCTGTAATGGGTGAGATCATATGGTATTTGTCCTTCACTGACTGGCTTATTTCACTAAGAATATTTTCTAGTTCCATCCATGTTGTTGCAAAGGTTAGGAATTCCTTCTTTCTTTCTGCTGTGCAGTATTCCATTGTGTAAATTTACCAAAGTTTTTTGATCCAATCATCCACTGATGGGCACTTAGGCTGTTTCCAGCACTTAGCTAGTGTAAATAGTGCTGCTATGAACATAGGGGTACATAGGTTCTTATGAATTGGTGTTTCAGGATTCTTTGGGTATTAGTCCAAGTAGTGGCATTGCTGTATCAAAAGGCAGTTCCATTTTTAGTTTTTAAGGGAACACCATACTGTTTTCCACAGTGGCTGCACCAGCCTGCATTCCCACCAAAAGTGCACCACGGTTCCCTTTGCCCCGCATCCTCGCCAACACTTGTTGTTTGTTGATTTGCTGATGATTGCCATTTTAACAGGTGTGAGGTGGTATCTTAATGCAGTTTTAATTTGCATCTCTCTGATGACTAGCAATGTTGAGCATTCTTTCATATGCCTCTGGGCCCTTTGCATATCTTCCTCAGTGAGTTGTCTGTTCAGGTTCTTTGCCCATGTTTTAATTGGGCTGTCTGTCTCCCTGGTGTTGAGTCGCATTAGTTCTTTGTATATTTTGGAGATCAGACCCTTGTCTGAGGTACCATTGGCAATTATGTTTTGGGAAACTCCTTATTTCTCCTTCCATCTTGAATGAGAGCCTTACTGGGTAGAGTATTCTTGGTTGCAGGCCTTTGTTTCCCATTACTTGAAATACTTTTTGCCATTCCTTTCTGGCTTGAATTGTTTCTGTTGAACAATCATTTGATAGCCTTATTGGAGCCCCTTTATATGTTATTTGTCTTTTCTCTCTTGATGCTTTTAGGATTCTCTCTTTGTCTTTGAAATTAGACATTTTAACCATAATGTGCCTTGGTGTTGGTCTGTTTGGGTTGATCTTCTTTGGGACCCTCTGTGCTTCCTGAACTTGATTAATGTTTTCACTCATCATGTTAGGGAAATTTTCTATCATTACTTTTTTTAACAGGTTTTCCATTCCTAGTTTCTCTTCTCCTTCTGGTATCCCTATGATATGAATGTTATAGGGTTTCATGTTGTCCTGCAGCTCTCTTAAACCCTCTTCAATATTGTTCAGCCTTTTTTCATTCTCTTGTGCTGTCTTGGAATATTTGTCTCCATTGTCCTTCAACTTGCTGATTCGGTCCTCTGCTACCTCTAGCCTACTGTTGATTCCTTCTACTGTATTCTTCGATTCAGACATTGTATTCTTCATTTTCTCCTGGCTCTTACTGATAGTTTCTATGTCCTTTTTCATGCTGGTGTAGCTCTCAGTAAGTTTCTTATAACTTCCCTGGAGTTGTTTATAGTTTTCTTTGAGCTGGCTGAGCTCATTGAGCTTCTCTATCATCATTCTTTTGAATTCCATATCTGATATATCGTGTGCCTCTGTTTCATTTGGTGATCTTTCTGGGGATTCTTCCTTTCCTTTTGGTAGTGGACTGATTCTTTTTTTCCCCATTTTGGGTGTCTGTTGTTGCTTGTTTTATTTCCTTATCTTGGACTAATCTGCTTTGCTTCCTTGCCTTTGTTGAGCACCCTTCGGTGTTAGGAGGTTTGTGGAGTTCAGTGTTGCAGTGTCCTAGATTTTCTCCACTTGTTGCTCTTGGGGTGGCCTTTATGTCATTAACTCGTGCTGTCTGGTTATATTCTGGATTGGTTGTGTATGTTGCTCCTTTCCTTCCAGTTGGCTGATTGCGAGACACTCCTTCTATCCTTTCTCATACACTGTTTTTGAACTGCTCCTGGTGATGGGGAGGGTGGATCATTTTCCTCTTGCAGTTCTGCGTGTATCCTCCCTCTCTGTGATGCCTACCAAACATGACTCCTGTCTTTTAATTCCATTTGTGGAATTCTTTATTGTACATGAATGAGTCAGTTTATTTTACTCTACTCAAATAGATATTTCCCATTATGATTTGTACTTTGCATGTGGATTCAAAAATTCTGTAGAACAAAATTATTCTCCTATATGTTCTTATAAATATTTTTAAATAATTTTGTTACTTTTTAAGTTGAAATAATTTCAAACCAATAGAACAGTTTCAGGAATAGTATAAAGAATGCCTGTTTAACCTTCACTCAGATTCTTCCCATTGTTTTATAATTTACTGTATTTGTTTCATCATTCCCTCTCTATACATTTTTAAATTTTAGAGCAAATAGGCCTCATTCCCCTTTGTCTCCTAAATATTTCAGTATGTATTTACTAATAACAAGAATGTTCTCTTACATAACTGAAATATAACCAAAATTAGAAAATTAGTATTAACCTCCCATTTTTTAAGAAAGAAAGAAAGATAAAGAAGTAGTATTCCCAAATAACACCAACACTCTTCTTTGTGACCCACAGTAGAGAAACAAAAGGGACTCTCCCATACATGCCGAAGAGCAAAGATAAGAATATTTGTTCTAAAGTTGTACTAGCAAAACATTAGATAAAATTTCAATATGCAGGAGAAAAAACAATAAATCATAGCATATTGTTATAATAGGAAACAACAGAGCAGTGAAAATTAATAAAGTAAAGCTACATATATCAAAATGAATAAATTATACAAACTGTGTTAAACATAAAAAGTAAAATAAAATTCAAGAATGATATATACAAATGTTTATATAAAAATGTAAACATTCAAAGTAATATTAAATATTGCTTATTTATGCATTTGTTATGAAAGAATAAAATGTTAATATTTTCAGAGAGAAATAATATTAATGAAATACTATTTTTTAATCTCAAAGTTTGTTGGTAATTCCACAGATGTCCTTTTTAACAAAAGAAAAATTTAAATTTAAAAAACCTGAATATGCCCTGGTGGTTCAGTGGATTGAGCACCAGCCTGCGCACCAAATGGTCCCTCGCTGGTTTGATTCCCAATTAGGGCACATACTTGGTTTGCAAACCAGGTTTCCAGTAGGGGGTGCTCAAGAGGCAACCACACATTGATATTTCCTGTTTCTCCCTTCTTTCCTCTCTCCAAAAATAAATAAATAAAAACCTTTAAAAATGTTTTTTAAATTCCTGAATTTGATCCAAACTGCTCTTTGTTTATGGCTTTTCAGCAGGAACACCACAGAGGGAATGCTGTGTCCTCATTTATCAAAGGAGCAGCTACATAATGTGTATTTTTTTTAAATATTTTATTCATTATTTTCAGAGAGAAGGGCAAGGAGGAAGGAAGAAAGGGAGAGACGCATCAATGTACAGTTGCCTTTCATCTGCCTCCAGCTACGGACCTGGCTGGAGACCAGGCTTGCAACCTGGTTATATGCCCTGACTGGGGAATTGAACCAGCGACCTTTGGGTTTGCAGGCCAATCCAGCCAGAGCCATAATATGTATTTTAATCATCAGTGATGAAGTTAACTTTGATCTCTTGGTTAAGGTGGTGATGTATGCCAAGATGTCCACTCTAAAGTTATTATTTTTCACCCTCGTTGGTGTGTCTCAGTGGATTGACTGTGTCAGGCTGCAAACCAAAATGTTGCCTATTCAATTCCTACTCAGGGCACATGCTTAGATTGCAGGCCAGGTCCCCAGTTGGGGGCATGTGAGAGGCAACTAATCGATGTATCTCTCACACACTGCAGTTTCTCTCCTTGTCTTTCTCCCTCCTTCCCCCTCTCTAAAAATAAATAAATAAAATCTTGTTTTAAGTTATTTTTCCTTTCCAATCAATAAGAGTTTTATGAGGAAATATTTTGTGACTATGCAAATACCAAGTTTCTCATTAAACTACTATCATCCATGGATGATTTTGCCCAAATTTTTAATTTCCATAATGGTTGCCAAATGGTAATTCCTTAACTCCATTCCTCCTACATATAATGGTTGGCATTATACTACAAAGAATAACTTTTTCTTTATCTCTACTTATTTATTCATTCACTTATTCATAATAGTCTACATATTCTTATTTTTTCAGGGGATTATAACCTGTTACTATTATTATTTAATTTTTTAAAGATTTTATTTATTATTTTTAGAGAGAGGCTATCAAATGATTATTCAACAGAAACAATTCAAGCCAGAAGGGAATGGCAAAAAGTATTTCAAGTAATGGGAAACAAAGGCCTGCAACCAAGAATACTGTACCTAGCAAGTCTCTCATTCAAAATGGAAGGTGAAATAAAGAGTTTCCCAGACAAAAGAAGTCTAAAAGAATACATCTCCACCAAACCAGCATTGCAAGAGATGCTAAAAAGTCTGCTTTAAGAAGATGAAGAAACAGAGAGACAGACAGAAACACAGGTACAAAGATAAATGGACTAAATGCACCAATGAAAAGACGTAGGGCAGCTGAATGGATAAGAACCAACTTTAACTTATTAGTGCTTTAAAGTGATCTTGTTACTATACACAAAGAACCCTGAAACACCAATTCATAAGGACCTATGTACCCCTAGTTCATAGCAGCACTATTTGCAATAGCCACATGCTGGAAACAACCTAAGTGCCCATCAGTGGATGATTGGATCAAAATACTTTGGTATGTTTACACAATAGAATACTACACAGCAGAAAGAAAGAAGGAACTCCTACCCTTTGCAACAACATGGATGGAACTAGAAAGTATTATGCTTAGTGAAATAAGCCAATCAGTGAAAGAAAAATACCATATGATCTCACCCATTACAGGACAATAATGAACAAAACAAACAAACAAGCAAAATAGAACCAGATACATGAGTACAATAAATAGACCTTCAGTGGGCAGGGGGTGGGGGAAGGGGGGAAGGGAGAGGAGGAGGCAAAGAAGGGGAGCAGTTTAGTCAAGGAACTCATATGGAAGAACAAAGGACATGAACAAGTGGGATTGACTTTGTGGGGGAGTGGGTGGGTGGGGAAGGTGACAGAGGGGAGCAAAAAGGGGATGAATGTAATACAACAACAATAAATTTTTTTAAAAAATACCTATCATAATACTTGTAGGTAGATGTCAATACATATCAATATAGATATCTTTTCATTTGGTCTATAAATAGATAGATGTATATACATGTAGAAATAAGTGCATTAAAACTCATGAGTTTATACTTATGCTTCTGATTCCAATCAACACAATAGACTGCATGCTCCAGTTCCCCTTTCCACAACCTCTATTGCCCTTCTCAAACAGTGAGAAACCTGATTCCAACTACCCTAAAAATATTTACCTTTTTGCTCACACTAAAAGTCCCCCAAAGCAGTTTCAGGATATCTAACTCATGTTTGACAAACAAATGTACTAACTAGAGCTCAGTATTTGTTTTCAGGTGTTCTTTTTTAGTCTTTATGTACTTAGTCCAAATACTGTGTTCCCAAATGACTGAGGTCTATTTCCCTCCTCTTTTCCTCCCCTATTATGCTGCTTATATTACTAATTTGAAAAACAGTCATTGTATTTCACATTAAGTTTCTTTTTCCCATCATTATCTACTTCTTTTCATCTTTCTTATTTTTGTTGTGTTTCTCCCTTTTTTGTTTGATTAATTTTACTAATGGCTTATATGTTTTGTTACTTTTCTCAAAGAACCAAAATTTTTGTTTGTTGGGCTTACTGTTTTCTATTTCTATTCTTCGTTACTTTTCAGCTTTTACCTTTATTGTTTTCTTTCTTGTACTTTCTTTTGGTTCATTTGTTGTTCTTTCATTTTTTTTTTTTTTTTTTTTTAGATTTTATTTATTATTTCCAGACAGAGAGGAAGGGAGAGAAGCATAGAGGGAGAGAAACATCAATGTATGGTTTGCTTTTCACCTGCCTCCAGCCACAGATCTGACTGGAGACCTGGCTTGCAACCTGGTTATGTGCCCTGGCTGGGGAATCAAACCAGAGACCTTCGGGTTCGCAGGCCGGCACCTTACCCACTGGGCTACCAGCCAGGGCTGTTCTTTCACTTTTTAAGTTTATACAATTCATTCATTTTCACTCTTTTCTTTTTATTGATATAAGTGTTTAAAGCTATGAATTGTCCTCTGATCTCTAAGTTAAATGTACCCAATAGTCTCTGATATGTAGTCTTTTCATTACTTCTTTTTAAATATATTCTGTAATTTTGATTCACATTTTCCCTTTCACCCAAAGTTGTTTAATAAGAGATTTTTAAATTTTTAGTTGGAAGAGCTTTGAGGTTTTTTCATTCTCATTTTATTGCACTGTGATAAGAAAGTATTACGTGTAATATTTCCATTGTTCCAATAGAACTTATTGATGCTTTCTTTGTGACCTAATATATAACTTTTGTGACTATTCTATGTGCAGTTGAGAAAGACCAGTGTGTTCTCTATTATTAGGTTCTAAGTTTGGTATAGATCAATGAGATATACTTTATTGATTATGTTGTTTACTTCTTCCATATCCTTACCTATATTTCTGCCACTTGATGTGTTCTGCACTGGAAGTGGAGGGCTAAATTCTCTTATTAGCTATATGCTTCTATCTGTACCTCCTTGCATTTGTAGTTTCTGCTTTTTAAAGACATTTATTTGATGCATGGATTTTTTATAATTTTTATCCCTACATTGTGAGATTGGCCTTTAGCATTATAAGTTATCTTTTTTTCTTTCTTTCTTTCTTTTTGTTTTGGTCACGCTTAATTATTTTTGACCTGAATTCTACTTTGTGTGATATGAAAGATCATGGCCCCAACTTATTTTTCATTGCCATTTGCACATGCCTCTATTTTTGGCCTATCAGAATCATTTAGATGTATCTCCTGTATGCCATATATAGTTGGGTCTTGCTTTGTGAGCCATATTGAAAATATTTTTCATTTAGTAGATGTGTTAGCCCATTCACACTTATTGATTAGGCAGATATTTTTGGTCTCAATTTCAATATTATTTCATATCATAATCATCATGTGTATTATGTATATCTACTGTTTCTTCTTCGTAATGTTTTCTTTGTTATTATAATTTATAAATTTCTTTTGATATTTAAAGCAGCTTCTGTTTTTGCTCTAGTTTAGAGCCCTTAACCAATAGTTCTACTCTTTTATGTTCACATGGTGCCACTTCTCTTCTTTCCAAAAAATATATTGGCTGATTCCCCTTCATGGAGGGTTGTGCCCTCATGTGTTTATGAATGTTTCTGGTAATCCAGCCCATGTGGCAAGTTGTAAAGCTGAGCCTCCCTCTCACCCTCTGATTTCTAGTCCAGTGTCCTCTCAAAGATACTATATAGCTCATACATTGACTACTGCCCCGTCACAGCAACAATCCACACACACAAGGGCTCTGCCTTCCACAGACAGGATAATTTCAAAATAGAAAAAGCAATTCTAATAAGAATGACTTTCTTAAGGGAGTAACAGAACAAAGTATTTTAAATTAGAGCTGTCTGAAAAATCTATGGACCAAGGCTGCCACCACACATCCATCTATTGTCCTACCTGATCACACATGCTACCTCCTTTGGGTTCACTGATACTCCCTTCCACCTTTGTATTTCTGTAGGTACTTCCCACATACTATCTATTCTTCCATACACACAGAGAGCTTTATATTATTGATTCAATAGGTTTTCTTTTAACAAAATTTATTGAGCATGTACTCTGATGTAGCAGGACCTCTTCCAAACAAGGATAAATCAGTAATTAGGACAGAGTGAATACTTCTAAATGATGCAGATATTAATTTTTCAGATTTTTTGTAACTTGCCACTTATTTTCTTGTTTTGTTTACTTTACATGACACCTATCTCCCCATTCACTTCCCCTGACACATCTACCTCAAAGGAATGTCTGAAATGGCATGTATCTCTTTTTAAAAATAAATTGAAAGTAAAGTAGTTCTTGAGAATTGCAAGATACCACCTGAAATAACTGAAGACAATTTGGGGCATGTCAGAATCTGTGTTACACACACCCATGGATGAAGAAAGCACAGTGGAGGTCAGCATAGCCCACACTTTTGAGCAAGCTCAAACTGGCCTATGAGCCAGAAAATATTTACCCAGCTGTAAGTTTTCGTTGGAGGAATGAGGTCATCCAAAAATCTAGAGCCTTTCTACAAGATTCAAGAGCCCTTAGCAGCAGGTGGGAGTGCCCTTGACAGTAATTCTGTGGGAACTTCCTTTCTCCTCCATTGAAGCCTTGCCTCTCAAGTCTCCCTTGTCCTAAATATCACTGCCTCATTCCTCTAAGCTTCTGAAAGCTGACACTCTATTATTTTGTACTTTCTTGGGTTGCATCCACATTTCAAGTCCCCATTCTATGCATTTTAAAGAAGGATTAGCACCAATCCTTCACAAACACTTCCAAAAATAGAAGAGAAGGGAACACTTACAAACTTATTCTATTAGGCCAATATTACCCTGACACCAAAACCAGACAAAGGCATCACAAAAAAAGCTATAAATATTCCTTATGAATAGAGGCATAGAAACTCTAAACAAAATACTAGCAAACCAAATCTAGCACTATATAAAAAGAATTATATGCCAGCCTGCAAACCCAAAGGTCGCTAGTTCAATTCTCAGGTTCAATTTGCTAGTTCAATAACCAGGTTGCAAGCCAGGTCTCTAGCCAGGTCCATAGCTGGAGGCAAGTGAAAGGCAACCATACATTGATGTTTCTCTCTCCCTCTCTGCCTCCCTCCCTGACCTTCTCTCTAAAAATAATGAATAAACTCTTAAAAATAAAAAGAATTACATACCATGAGCAAGTAGAATTTATTCCAAGAATAAAAGGTTGGCTTAGCATCTAAAAATCAATCAATGTAATATACTGTAATAATAGAATAAAAGGCAAAAATCATGTGGTCATCTCAACAGAACAGAAAATGAATTTGACAAAATCCAGCACCTTTTTAAAATTTAAGAAAACATCCAGCAAACTAAAAATAGAAAGGAACTTCTTCAACCTAATAAAAGCCATATGTGAAAAACTACAACTAACATTACACCTGAGAATGAAACATTGAATGTTTTCTCTGTACCATCAGGAAAAACCACTTCTGTTCAACATTGTTCTGAAGGTTTTAGCCGAGGATAAAACCCATATAGAACTGCTAGGGGTTTGATCCAAGATGGAGGCGTAGATAGACACACGGTGTCTCCCTCCACAACCAAGAACAGATACATCTATCTCAAAACTAGAGACAGCCAAAAATTCCAGAATATCGAGCTACATGGAAGTCCAACAAACAAAAGATTTAAAGAAGGAATATTCATCCAGACAGATAGGAGGGGCAGAGCAGGAGAGAGGATGTGGTTTTGTGGCAGCGCACAGCTTGGCAGACAGCAGCTGCAGTGGGACGGAGACTGTGGCCAACAAGCAGAAAGTGCAGTCAAACATTAAAAAAAAAAAAAAGCAAACAAGGACAGAAAATATAGGTATGGGGATCACTGGAAGGATTATCAGCTGAGAAGGGGGAAGGAGGGGAAGTGGGTAAATGGTGCAGGGATTAGAAAACTGTATTTGGTGGATAAAAGATAGGGAGAAGTTAAGAATAATAGAGGAATGGGTGAAATCAGAGAACTTATATGCACACCTCATGGACATGAGCTAAGGCGGGGGGGACTGTGGGAGGGAATGGGGGTCCTGGGTGGAGGGAAGCAAAAGGAAAAGAACCTGAGACAACTGTAACAGCATAATTGATAAAATATACTTTAAAAGAAAGAAATGCTAGGGACCCAGAAGAGCCTAAACCATCTTCAAAAAGAAGAACAAAAACAGTTCTCAATTTCAAAACCTACTACAAAGCTATAACAATCAAAGCAGTGTGGTACTAGTATAAAAATTCACATACAAATCAATGGAATAAAAGTGAGTGTCCTGAAATAAACTCTTAAATTTATGGTCAATTGATTTTTGACAAGGGTGTCAAGACCATTAATAAATGGGAGAAAGAGTAGTCTTTTCGACAAATGATGCTGAAAAAAACTGGATGTCCATATACAAAAGAATGATTTTGTACCCCTGCTACACACCAATGCATACTCATCACACCATATACAAAAATCAGTCATTAGATAAATGCACAGCAAAGCCACCATGGCATACTACTTTATACCTATTTGATAACTTATACTCAAAAAGATAAACAATAACAACTAAAAGTAAGGATGTGGAGAATTTGGAAAATGTGCACATTGCTGATGAAAATCTGTTTTTGGAAACTATTTGGCAATTTCTCAAAAACTTAAACAGAGTTACCATGTGACCAGGATTTTTATCCAAAGGTATATACTCAAGAGAACTGAAAACATATGTCTACATAAAAAATTATTCATTGTAACATTACTCACAATAATAGAAAAAAAAGTGGAAATGACCCAAATGTCCATCAATTGATGAATAGATAAGCAAACTATGTACATGCATACAATGGAGCCATAAAATGGAATGAATTAACTGATATATGTTACATCAGTTACAGAACCTTGAAAACATCATGCAAGGTAAAAAATACCACACATAAAAGGCCACATATTGTATGATTTTCTCATATGAAATATCCCGAATAGGCAAGATCGTAGAGAAAAACAGTAGATTAGTGGTTGCCAGGGTTGGGGGTAGGGAGAATGGAGAGTGAAAGCTAATGGGTTTCTTTTAGGAGTAATGTGAATGTCCTAAAATAAATGGTGATCAATGTACAACTTTTGAATGTGTTAAAATCTATCAAACTGTACATTTTAAAAGGTGAATCTGTGGTCTGAGAATTTTATCCCAAAAAAGCTGTTTGCAAACATTTTAAATTAACAAAATTAAATAGTGTTAAAGTTATTTCCTCTCTTGCACTAGTTATATTTCAAGAACTCAATAACCACATATGGCTAGTAGCTGCCACATTGGATACCCAAATGTAGAACATTTTGGTTGTCACAGAAAAATTTGGGAGACAGTACTGATCTAAATCTCACTACTAGATCTCAGAGGTTTAAGAAATTTATCAAGTGCATGCAATGTAAGGACCTTAGTTGAACAAACTGTAAAATGAAGTTGAGAAAATGGAGAAATTTTGAATAGTGATTGGTGCTTGAATATATTAAGGAATTACTATTAAATTGTTTTACATATGACAATAATGTGGTTATGTTTTCTAAAAGTACTTATGTTTTAGAAATAAATACTAAAATATTTATGAATAAAATTACATAGTGCCTGGGATTTATTTCAAAATACTCCAGGGGTCAGGGAAAATAGACATAACAAAATTGGTCATGATGGGTGGGTGGGGAGGCGGGCAGAGGGGAGCAAAATGGGGATGAATGTAATACAACAACAATAAAATTTTTAAAAAATTGGTCATGAGTCAATAATTGCTGAATTTCAACAATGGGTATCTGGGAGCTTGTCACACTCTTCTGTCTTTGAAAATTTTTGAAATTTTACCTAATAAACAGTCATAAACTAAACAGGCAGCCACTACTTATTTGTATCTAATTGACTGTTACCATATGGAAATATAGTATTGTCAGGTTTTCTAAATTTTTAAGAGAATTTGAAAATCCAGATTCTAATGTAAAATCTTTGGTATTGCTAATTCATTCATTTCATCATAAGTCACAATAAAACAATCATATGCAAAGCTTGGAGCCTCCACACAGTCCCCACTACACAATGTCCAATTTAGAATAATTGATGATATTAATGGGTTCTGAGGTCATCCATCATAAAAGTGATGTATTTTGAGCAGATAGTTAACATTGCATATTTTATTTTTCATTATGAGATATTGCAAAAAATACAAAGAACAATAAAAGAATCATTTATATACCAGCTAGATAGTCTTAACAAATTTAATATTTTTGCCATATTTGCCTCAAAAAAGAAATAAAATATTATATGTACCATTAATGTCCTCTTTGTGCCCCTCTTTGATCCTATTCTCCCAGTCTCTTCAAATAACATTATCCTGAAGTTTATGTCTTTCTCAACCAAATTTATAGATTTTCACTACAGCTGTGTGTATTCATAGCAGTATGTGTGTTATTTTCCTGCTTCCAGATTTTAAATAAGTGGTTTCATTTTGTAAATTGTATTTTTATTTACCAAAAACAAATATCTAGAAAATTAACTTTTTAAAAGGCCATTTACAATAGCATCAAAAAATGGTATGTATCTTGCAATATATCTAACAAATGATGAGCAAGACGTTAGGGGTGAAATGATAAGCTATGTTGAAATGCATGAAAGAAGACCTAAATAAATGGAGATATATATTATATTCATGTGCTGAAAGATTCAATATCATAAAGATAACAATTCTTAATGTCAGTCAGTCACAATCCCAAAAGAGACATAAAGTGGAGAGACAGAAAAAAAAAATCAAGATGCAGAAGACCCTCAGTGATACAAAGTTGCCTACGAGAGGCAGCATATGCAGGAGAATTAAAAAGGCTATAAAAGGATTTTACCTGTATTTACCTACCTAAAAGCCAAAATTCTAAATTGTAGTAAGTGCTACTTGGTTGACAAGATTTCCAAGGTTCAAAATTTAAAGGACTTTTCCATCTGCCTTGGGGTATTCCGAAGGTGCCTTGAAATGTCTCAATAATTTATTTAATGGAGCTTGTTAAATGCATTTTAAAATACTTGGAAAGCTTTGTCAAATAAGAAAACACTACAAAATTCTAATATACTGCTACTTAAAATTCTAATACGTTAAAGTTTTCTTAAATTTTGATAAGGAGAAGCAGTTGGTTTATTCTCCTTATTTTCACCAGACAGATATAGAGGATAAACTTTACCTTAACGCAATGCATGAAGATTACTTATGTATACTTACATAAGTATTGAAAACTTCCCCATTCCCTCCAAACAGATGTTTCCCCTCTGAGAAGTTCCTATCGGAGGAGAGCAAGTTGGATTTGTAAATGCCCCTCTTATCAGCATAGAAGTTAGGAACTTTAAGAGAGAAATAAAATTGTAACAGGACCCTTGGGAGAGGTCCCCAGTTTTCATGGGCTCAATTGCCCACCATGAGGGGTGACTCTCAATAACAGAGTTTGGTGAAAAGGAAAGGTATTTTGTTTATTTGAGGGATATACAGATTTATATTAAAAGTTCAACTGTACCATTAAATCCCACTCCCTTTAAAAACACCCAAAGTATACAGTTCTGCCTGATTAGGTTAGCTTTAAAACAGACAAGCAAAAGATACCATTTTTCAGAATCACAGTAGTTCACAACTTAGCATTCCAGTTATAAATTCAAAGTTCCTGGCAGCTGGTATACCCCATTAGGGGAGGATCTTGTGCATACTCCCTGACTCATCTACCATAGGTAATTCCCTATCTCTGTGCAAGCTGCATGTCTCCCTTTCTCCCCTTCGCTCCGCTCCTCCTCTTCTTAAACCAGGTGAGTTCTCAGGCTGCGTGTCAATCTATGGGTCCATCCAGGAAAGTGAACCAGTCCCTGTCTGCATGTCCATCCAGGTGACCCAGGGATGTGGAGAGAGAGAAAGAGAGAAAGAAAGGGAGAGGGAGAAGGAGAGGAAGTGGAAGGGGAGGGGAGGGGGATGGAGAACAACTGTGTCTGCTGCCCTATTTTAAGCCTTAATAAGCAGCTGTGGTACAGTGGTAGGGTGACCAATCGTGGCCACCTATGAAATCTCACGTAGCCCTGTAAATTCTTCATCACCATTCTAAGGTCAAAACCCCTCCCATCTTCTTGGAGTAAGAGGTTCATTTAGTCATTTGCATAACCAAGACACTAGCTACTAGCCATAGATATACACAGTACCTCTCTCAGGAAAAATGGCTTACTTCAGTGTCCTACTCCCATCTCCAAATTGCAAAGAGTGGGGGCTTTTGGCTTTCTCCCACTCTGTAACGTATCCACCTGATGAGCTACTGAACTCATTCTAGCCAGGTATTTTCTTGCTGTTACATGGTCTTTAAATTTTTTCACCTTCTAAACTCATAAAAATTTCCTTACAAATCTTCATTTAATTATAACTTTAATCTTGAGTTTAAGTGTGTTCAAGGTCTCAGTATATTTCTTGACCATAACATTAATATATACTTAGTATAATATAATTATATAGGGAAGAATTATTCTTACCCTTATGTCAGTTTCTAAAAATATTTTATGATTTATAAAAAACCTAAAATATTACAATAGAAACTTATCTGAATGTTAAATAAAAACATACACATTCAAATAGAAATAATATAAAGAAAAGTAATTTTAAGGATATATATAAAGATATATCCAGATTTTTCCTGATACTGCTCTCATTGTCCACTTACATAAATGAGCACTATCTTAATAATATATAGTAGATGATATTATGTTTTATTGTAACTATTAAGTCATAATAGTTATAATAGTTTAAAAAATAGTTTTTGCTCCTATTACTCATAAATTTAACTTAATAACTCTTATTACCTATATATTTTTTAAACACTTAATATTCAAGGTTTTAATATGAATATAAAGTAAATAATCTAGTCACATATTTTCTACTAAAGTATTAGGTTAAACATATCTCTATCACAATTAAAATATGTACACCAATATAAACAATTTTTGAAAGTATATGTACCTGTAATACAAATATATTTGTTATAGAACAAAAGTACTATTGTGAGACTGTGGTATGGTCTTCTACATAGAAAACAAAATAACAATTATAATAATTTTCACAACATTTAGCTCTATTCCTTTAAGTTAAATGTTTTCTATTTTTTACTTTTTTTTCTTTTTTAATTTTATTGTTGTTGTATTACATCCATCCCCTTTTTGCTCCCCTCTGTCACCCGCCCCTGTTTTCATATTTTAATCATTTATTAAAGGATAATCTAAAATAATTCATTTGACTTCATGAATAAAATTTAAAGTATATCATTTTAATACAATAAAATGTATATTTAGTTTTGTATATCTAATTAGTAAACAAATTTTCAAAAATTCCACTTTTTAAAGTACTGTAAAAATTATAGTTTTACTACTCTACATTAGAAGAGAGCATAGCCCATTTGCCACTCATATTACTCCTATACGGGCCTTCATAAGCCCATATAGCAAAAGACAATAACCAAGCTAACACCCTAGTAAGCGTCATCATCATCACCTTTCAAAAGGCAGTTGCCTCTACAAAAATCTAAAATTCAACATAAAACCAGCATCCCATATAATCCCACAAACCAGGCTATTGTTAAATAAGCCCATCATACATTCCAAACTCTTCTTCTTTTTTTTTTTTAATTTTATTATTGTTGTGTTACAACCATCCCCTTTTTGCTCCCCTCTGTCCCCCTTCCCACCCACCCATTCCCCTCAAAGTCAATCCCACCTGTTGTCCATGTCCATGGTTCCTTTATACTAGGTTCTTGTCTAAACTGCTCCCCTTCCTTGCCTCTTCCTACCCCTCCAAACTCTTCTTATAAAAAAAAAAAAAAAAAAAAAAAGGAGGGGGTGGGGAGTACAGACTCCTCCTCTAGGAACCTAATTATACTAGCAATGTATACCTATAATTTTAAAAAATTTTTACCAGCTGATTCACTAACATGGGGAGGGGAGGATGTGTTTGTGTTTCAACCCCCACAGGTCCCCTCTGGCTGCCCTCCAAGAGAATGAAGCTATACCATGGTGGACTGCCTTTGCTTGCATCATTTCTGCTATCACTGCTGCCACTGCTTTGACTAAATCCATTCAGACTGTCCGTGCTATCGACGTTACCTGTGATCCAGCCTTCTCCAAGCTGTGCATCACACCTCTAAAGTTGAATGCCAGCCAACATTCCTAGGAGGAAATATGCCATCGCTTGCAGGGGGCTTTTTCTACCACCTTAAGAGGCAAGGTTGACCAGCTACAGTTAGAATTACATCAACAACTTGAGGACATTATAAAACTGACTGAGGAGGGGAAAGAGATAAAGAAGGAGAGCAGTTTAGCCAAAGAACTAGCATGGATGACCCATGGATATGGACAAGTGGGATTGACTTTGGTGGGGGCTGGGGGAGTGGAAGGGAGAGGGGGAGTGGGATGAATGTAATACAACAACAATAAAATTAAATTTAAAAAACCTGACTGAACAGAGTGTTTTTAAAACCTTGAATGATAATTGCCAATGGCTAAACCCAAAAACCTAGTTTGATGGTCTTAAGCTGAGGGTGTGGGTGATGGGGGCTGTGGGATGTCTCCTTATTATTATAGTACTGTGTATTGTAAAATGCATCTGCAAATTGTTCATGCGATATCACATTCATGAGAAGCAGGAAGCAGACTTCATAGGTCTGACCATCATTATGGCAATATCAAACAAAAAAAGGGGAGATGTAAGGTGTAAGGGCATGGAGCCTCACACAAGCCTGAAAACCTGACCAGAAAGCTGGGAAAGCTGGGAAAGCTGGGTGTATACAAGATTCAATGCCATAACCAGGGGGACCCTGGTGTATATCTGGCTTTGGGAATATTCCATATGTCCTTTGAAGTCTGCCCTGTGACCTAAACTTCCTTGTCTTGTGTATTGCACCTGCAGTGGATGTTAAATCTTAACCCACATGTAATCTCACCCTCCCTAAAATTCTATGGGCCACCTGGAGTTCTTGGCATCACCTTGTCTAACAGGCCATAGCCTAAAGCTAATCATCATATTCCTTCTATTGTTATCTAAACTTAACAACTCCCTTTCTTTTGAATAATCTTCTGTGGTGATGATTTATGGTGTGTATGTGCATCCCCAACCTAGTGTAATCAATAAAAATCTTTGGAGGTGGTCCATTGAAATCTTTGTCTGTCAGACACTGGCTAGTCTTCTCTTCCCTAGCACAAGCAGCCTGGGAAGGATTCATTTTATCCATGGCATTGAGGGAACTTTGTGGATCGGTGGTCCCTCACAGGAAAGCAGGAATGCAATAAATGGAAATACATGTTAAGTGTTGCATTTGAGAAGGAAGGAAACAGCAATTCAAAGATAATGATAATGTCCCATTTCTTAAACAGTGATGTGAATATGACTATTCATTGTATGAAAATTCTTTATACCTTGCACATACTCATAAATATTTTTGTGTTCAATTAATATTTAATAAAATAAAAAAATTAAATATAATGATATACCTCTATATCACTACCATGGAAAAAATGTCAACAATATATATGATTCAATAATAATGTTTAAAAGCCTTATGGATGATATAAATAAAATATGCACCAAATCTTAAAATACTTATGTAAAATATTACGTAGAATGTGTACAAGTTGGTAGTAGTGGAAATATGTACCACAATGTTTATAGTGGTTAGGTATAATATTAAATAAAATAAGTACCTAATTTTAATAATGATTAAGTATAATAATGAATAAAATGTGTATCAAATTGTGAATAGTGGTTATGTCTGATGGGAAATTTGGCAGTCTCTGATTTTCTCTATTTTTGCAGTTTATCATCAAAAAGAAAAAGAAAATGAAAAAATGTTAATAAAGAATCACAGATAGGCAGGAAGTATTCAAAGTATATTACATGGTGAAAAGACTGGATGGATTAAAAGATAAAAATCTGAAAGCAGAACCAAAAAAAAATCCTTAATCAAGACATGGAGTATCGTGGTGACCAAGGAGTGGAAAGAAAGGAAGAGAAGGACTCCAAGGACTGATGAAACAAGAAAGAGCCTAAATCCAATAAAGAGCCAAAGTAGAAAGAGGGAAGATATCTTTTAGAGGGTGGGGGATTGAGGAGGTCAGTTTTAAAAATCATGTGCTTGAGACATAATAACAAACTTGTTTTATTCTCTTTATAAATATCAATATATTCACAGACAATTTGAGCCAATTGCTCTAGCTATGTAGCTGGCAAGTGATAGAGGTAGAATTCAAATCTTGTCAGTATACATTCAAGGTCTTTGTGCTTAAGTACTATGCAACTGTGTCTCTCTCTTTTTTTTTTTTTAATTTTATTGTTGTTGTATTACATCCATCCCCTTTTTGCTCCCCTCCATCCCCCAACAACTGTGTCTCTTGATATCCATTAGGCAAGGTCCTATTCCATACTTTTTCAATTTCATTTTTTTAGCATTAAAATGTTTTCAATTAGAGTTGACACACAATATTATATTATTTTTAGGTGTACAACATGGTGATTCAACATATATACTTATGAAGTGATCAGCAAATAAGTAATACCTATCGGTAACCATATATAGTTATTACAATATTTTTTACTGTATTTCTTCTGCTGTACATTACCTCCCTGTGTTTAATTTTATAACTGAAAATTTATACTTCTTTTTCTTTTTAATTTTTATTGAACTTGTTTGGGTGACATTGGTTAATAAAATCATATAGGTTTCAGGTACACAATTCTATTGGGTTGGCCAAAAATTTGTATGGTTTTTCCATAAAATAAAAGACACAATTTTCATTTTCACCAATAACTATTAATTTGGATATTTTAAGTACATTGACTATCTCATGCAAGATATAACACTGTTCTTAAATGTCTTCATTTGATTGCTACCAACATTGACTATTCTACCCAACCATGGAGCATTGACCAGCGAAAATTCTCCAGTATGAAACTTGTAAATTAGTATTTTTGACACGTTCAATCAGTCATAGCACCTTCTCCATACATTGTACAAATCTTTTGTTTTTTGCATTTCAGTAGCATTTTTACCTTTCTTGAAATAATAAAATATAATATGCTAAAAATATTTTCTTCCTTCTTCAATACTAAAATGGCTATACAAAAATTCAGTTTTGATGAAGTTTTTCTTTAAATGCACACTGATATGACAGTTGTCACAATATAGTCTAACAAAATTGTTTTGAATGAAGTTAAAGACAGTTAAGCCCTACTAGGGCCACCTTACAGAAAAAAAAACAACAAACTTTTTATCCAACCCAATACATCATCTGTATATTGTATTGTGTGTTCAACACCCCAAGTCAAATCTCGTTCCCTCACCATTTATCCCCCCTTTACCCTCTTCTACCTGACCCCATCCCCCATTTCTCTGGTAACCTCCATACTTTTGTCTGTGTCTATGAGGTTTTTTTTAATTAGTCCCTTTAATTTTTTCACCCAGTTTCCCACCCCCGCTCCTTTCTGTCAGTTGTCAGTCTGTTCTTTGTATCTACATTTCTGTTTCTATGGTTGTTTATTTATTTTGCTCATTAGATTCTACGTGTAAGTGGAATTATATGGTCCTTGTCTTTCTCTGACTGACTTATCTCACTTAGCATACTATTCTTCAGGTCCATCCATGCTGTCACTAAAGTAAGATTTTCTTTTTCTTTGGCCAAGTAGTAGTCCATTGTATAAATGTGCCATCACTTTTTAAATCTACTTATCTACTTACTGATGGTCATTCGGTAGATAATGCCAAATCTTGGCTATTGTACATAACACTGCAATGAACATATGGGGTGCATATATTCTTTCAAATTAATGTTTTGGGTTTCTTTGGATATATTCCCAGAAGCGGAACTGCTGGGTCATAAGGCAGTTCCATTTTAATTTTTTTAAAGGAAACTTCATAGTGTTCTCCACAGTGGCTGCACCTATCTGCATTCCCACTAAGTTTGAACTTCTAATCCACTTTACTTTTCTGCCCATTTTTCTGAGCCATTCCTCTCTGGCAACCATCAGTTTAGTCTCTATACAGGGTGCATGTGATAAATTGGCAAAATTTTAGTAAAATAACATACCGCAAAAATGTTATATTTTGAAAGAAATTTATTCTTATATGTAAATATATAAACATAGTCATTATTTTTATTAATTTAATTTTATTGTTGTTTTATTACATCCATCCCCTTTTTCCTTCCCTCTGTCCCCTTCCCCACCCACCCACTCCCCCCAAAGTCATTCCCACTTGTTGTCCATGTCCATGGTTCTTCCATACTAGCTCCTTGACTAAACTGCTCCCCTTCTTTGCCTCCTCCTCTCCCCTTCCACCTCCCCCCTCCCCTCTCCCCACTGGAAATCTATTCATTGTATTCATGTATCTGGTACTGTTTTGCTTATTTGTTTTGTTTATTATTGTCCTGTAATTGGTGAGATCATATGGTACTTGTCTTTCACTTACTGGCTTATTTTGCTAAGCATAATACTTTCTAGTTCCATCTATGTTGTCAAAGGGTAGGAGTTCCTTCTTTCTCTTTGCTGTGTAGTATTCCATTGTGTAAGTGTAGCAAAGTTTTTTGATCCAACCATCCACTGATGGGCACTTAGGCTGTTTCCATCACTTGGCTATTGTAAATAGTGCTGCTATGAAGATAGGGGTACATAGGTTCTTATGAACTGGTGTTTCAGGGTTCTTTGGGTATAATCCTAGTAGTGGAATTGCTGAATCAAACGGCAGTTCCATTTATAGTTTTTGAAGGAAACTCCATACTGTTTTCCATAGTGGCTGCACCAGGCTGCGTTCCCACCAACAGTGCATGAGGGTTCCCTTTGTCCCACATCCTCGCCAACACTTGTTGTTTGTTGATTTGTTGATGATAGCCATTCTGACAGGTGTGAGGTGGTATCTTACAGTGGTTTTAATTAGCATCTCTCTGATGGCTAGTGATGTTGAGAATTCTTGCATATGCCTCTGGAACTTTTGTATGTCTTCCTCAGTGAGTTGTCTGTTCAGGTCCTTTGCCCATTTTTTAATTGGGCTGTCTGTCTCCCTGGTGTTGAGTTGCATTAGTTCTTTCTGTATTTTGGATATCAAACCCTTGTTTGAGGTATTATTAGCAAATATATTTTCCCATACAGTTGGTTCCCTTTGAATTTGGTGGTGTTTTCTTGAGCTGAACAGAAACTTTTCAATTTGATATAGTCCCATTTGTTGATTTGTTCTTTTATTTCCTTTGCCCTTAGAGAAGTATCAGTAAACATATTTCTGCATAAGATATCTAAAATTTTACAGCCTATATTTTTCTCCAGGACCTTGATGGTGGCACTGCTTATGTTTAAGTCCTTTATCCATCTTGAGTTTATTCTGGTGTATGGTATAAGTTGATAGTCTAGTTTTATCTTTTTTTCATGTTTGCTGTCCATTTCTCCCAATATCACTTGTTGAAGAGACTATTTTTACTCCATTTTATGTTCCTTTCCCCTTTGTCAAATATCAATTGACCATAGAGTCCTGGGTTAATTTCTGGGCTCTCTATTCTGTTCCATTGATTTATATGTCTATTCTTATGCCAGTACCAGACAGTTTTGATGACAGTAGCCTTGTAGTATAGTTCAATGTCCAGTATTGTGATTCCTCCTGCCTTGTTCTACATTCTCAAGATTGTTGTGGCTATTCGTGGGCATTTTCAGCTCCATATACATTTTTAAAGTATTTCTATCTCTGTGAAGTATGTCATTGGTATTTTAATTGGGATTGCATTGAATATGTAGATTGCTTTGGGTAGTATGAACATTTTAATGATGTTCATTCTTCCCATCCATGAACATGGTATATGCTTCCATTTATTTGTGTCTTCCTTGACTTCTTTCTTCATTGTTCTGTACTTTTCTGAATACAGGTCTTCTACCTCCTTGGTTAAGCTTATTCCTGGGTACTTTATTTTTCTTGTTGCTATGGTAAATGGGATTTGTTTTCTCGCTTCTACTTCTGTTGTTTCATTATTGGTATACAAAAATGCTTTTGATTTCTGGATATTGACTTTATACCCAGCTATTTTGCTAAATTTGCTAATTAGGTTGAGTAAATTTTTGGTGGAGCCAATCGGGTTTTGTGTGTACAGTATCATATCATCTGCAAATAATGACAGTTTGACTTCCTCCTTTCCAATTTGGATACCTTTGATTCCTTTTTCTTCTCTGATGGCTATAGCTAGAACTTCCAAGACAATGTTGAATAGAAGTGGAGAAAGTGGACAGCCTTGTCTCGTTCCTGATCTTAGGGAGAAAGCTTTCAGTTTTTGTCCATTAAGTATGATGTTG
>PVIW01013271.1:0-28100 GCA_004026585.1 Noctilio leporinus
TGCAGGCCTATTCCTTGTATTCATACACTTGGTTCTGTTTTGCTTGTTGTTAGTTTTGCTCATTATTGTCCCGTAATGGGTGAGAACATATGATACCTGTCCTTCACTGACTGGCTTATTTCACTAAGCATAATATTCTCCAGTTCCATCCATGTTGTTGCAAAGGGTACAAGTTCCTTCTTTCTTTCTGCCATATAGACTCAGGGATTTTTTAATATACCCTGCTCTACTCTACTAAGTAATGCAGAAAGAAATTGGTCAGGTTTCCCCCAACCTTAGAAATCAAAGCTACAAATAGGTTATATATATATATATATATATATATATATATATATATATATGGCAACTTACTCAAAAGTTGCAAGCAGTTACATAAGATCAAGAAGTAACATTTGCATATAAAGTATAATAGAAAAAAATTAAAAAGAAAGAACAGAGGAACTACTACAAAAATAACATGTGGATAAATTCTTAAAAATGAAGTTTCCCTCCCAAATCCATGTATTCCTTTTACCATAGGAAAGGGATAGAGCAAAGTATTTTGTGGCAGTCAGGTTTCCTCCTGGCCTGTGTTATCACTGCTGTCTTTCTTGGTGAGATGCAATGATAATGGTGATGATGATGATGATGATGATGATGATGATGTAAACAAACTGAAAATAACAAATTTTACTGTTACCTCTAAATCTGAATAGAGCTTAGTGGTAACATGTTTTGAGACATAAAGGAGCCTTTTTCAATCAGGGTGCTTCTGGGGACTCTTGCTAAGATTCATTAGTTAAAACAGACCAAACACAATACTCTGTATTGCAATGTCTTATGCTGTTCTTTACGTCCCACCACCTTGCCCTTTTTAAAACAGTGCTGGCTTTCATATTTCTATTAATATTTTAAGTGTAAAATATAACATATACACTGAAGAATGTAGAGGAATATACAAGTTCTTCTTGTACTTCTCTCATCATAGTTTTCTCCTTCCCTCTTTAGATAACCAGCTATCTTCAGTGAGAGAATTTTCTCTCTTCTCTTTATGGTTTGACTATTTCCATAGGCATCTCTAAATGAGATGGCTGAGTTTGGAATTATTTGTACTTTATAGAAATGGCATCACACTTGAAATCTTGGCATGTTTTTGGCTTCCTTCACTCAACATTATGCTTTTGAATGCTTTCATTTTGTTGTAAGTAGATGTGGTTCATTCATTTCCATTGTGTTCATTTACCAAAGTGAATGATCTAGCTCATTAGAGTGGGGGAATTTGGCTTGTTTCCAGGTTTTGACTATTTCCAATAAATGCTGCAATGAAGGGTCTTGTCTAGAGACTGACATGCTTACATTTCTCTGGAGAATATTCTCAGGTGTGGGATTGCTGAGTCACAGAATACAAGATCTGTCCCAAAGGTATCAAGCCAATGTGTCACTATAATTAAACAGTTTGTGCTCAATCTTATTTGGGGGAGGAGAGAGAGCACTCAACTAGAAAATGACAAGCTATATTCCAAAGTAATTGTACCAACTGCCACTCTTACAAATAGTGAGTGAGAATCCTGGTTACTCCATAGCTTACCAATACTACTTGGTGTTCTTAGACTTTTCCATTGTTGCTAGTCTGATAGGAGTGTGGTGGTATTTAACTGGGGCTTTAATGCACTTTTTTCTGATGAGTAATGAAGTTGAGCACCTTTCCATGTTTATTTGATATGCAAATGTTTTCTATGTAATGTGGTCATTCAAATATTTTCTACTTTTTATTAGCTTGTCTCTTTTTCATAATGGTTTGTAGCAGTTCTTCCTATGTTCTGGACACAACTCCTTCCCTAGATGTTTGTTTTTCATAGCTTCCACTGCTTACATACTTTTTAACTCTTTTAATCATACCTTTTGGTGCACTGAAACTTTCCATTTTAATATAACTAAATTTATTAATTATTTTCTTTGTGGTTATTACTCTTTATATCTAAAAAATCCTTTCCCAATTCTAAAATAAGGAAGATATTTTCCTACACTGTAGTATATTATAAAAGTCTTATGTAAGTTTTCAATTCTCAGAACCCAATTATTTTAGCATCATTTATGGAAGTCTTTCTGTATCAGATAATGTTGTTACTCTATCCAGATCACCTTGAACTGATTTTTAAAAAACATTTGAACATGCAGGCTTTTGCTTCCAAGAGGTACTACCTATAGCTTTTTTATAGTGGATTGTCCTTGGGCTATCTTGCCTATGCACTTAGAGTCTTAGAATTGCCTACAAATGTATATGCCCCATGGGTGGCACTTAACCAGTGACTGAGGGTACCAGAGGATGAAAGCCCAGTTCCCTTGCTTCTTTGGAGACAATCCTCTGGTGTAACTTATATTCCATTGTTCCCCTGTAAAATGATACAGATTTTTTTGCATACAAATCCTCATGTCACTATCCCCTTCTAGGAAACTGGACATAAGACATCGTTCTTTTCTCACCGACCTTCTGAGTCTCTCATGCCCTATATCAAGTACCCAAACATGCATTAGCCTATCGGGATGCTTCTCCCATCTCCTTTCTTAAATAATGTCACCTTTTAAGAAAAAAAAAGGAGTTTTTGGTGAGTTTGGGTAGTGAAACACAAATTTGTAAAAAGAGGAATATGATGATGGCAGAAAGTGGGGAAAATTTTATCCTTCCAGACAACCTTGTGAAATGATACTAGTACTTTTAGTCTTTTAACAAATTCCTGTAGTTGCCCAGTGCAGCAATTTAGCCTGGAGTTGGTCCAGAGGAGGTTCGCAGTTAACAAGCTTTCATCTTGATGAGGGTTTACTGGTTCCCTGTTTACCCACTGCTGTGATCTACCAAGCAGTGTGGTCTGGTGTAGAGAAAAACACCTGTGGCTGTGTCCAGACTGCACAGGGGCTGAGAGAAATCACCAGTTCGCATTTGCTTAGTGGTGGGATTTGTTGGGAAATTCTAGAGGGATGCTGGCGAACTGGGTTGGCGGTGGTGAGGGGCCCTGGTTGAGTGTTTGGGGGTATGTGTGAAGGCTACAAGACAGGAGGGGACAACAGGTCAAAGGAAACATGAGAAAAGGTTGCTCTGAAAGCTGAAAGTGGCTCAGAGCACCAAAATCACCTTTAAAAAATACGCAGGCTGATGATTAATGCTCACCGCATTTCACTGAAATTTTTACAGAGCTGTCCAAGTGTTTCAACACCTGCTTCACATGAGGCAAAATCCTCTTGTAAACAATGGTGAGTCATTACCCAAGGCCTGTGTGAAAGGTGCTCTTGGGTATATGCACATTTTCTCCACGTTCCCTTTGACAGACAGTGACTGAAAATGCAGCATAACCTTCTTTGCCCCAGAAATGTCTGCTGAAAAAGGGCAAATGCTAGGGGACCAAACCCAGGACACATATTATAGACCTGCACACATAAATAAATCCACCCCTTATGTATTTATGTAGGTAGAAAACATGATAATTACATTTCCAAATGGTTTTGAAAACCTCCTCAAATGTATACTTAAAAAGTCATAGCAATAAACAGACCGGATGGCTCATTAGTTGTGAGATAAAGAGGCATTCGCTTTGGGGCCCCTATTCCAAGCAGGATGAGACCAGAAGCAATTTGAAGCCCAAAAAGGCGTCCTTGCAAATAGGTAATATTACAAAACACATATTGCAACTTTAAGGATCATTATTCATTTATTCACTTTTCAGCCAGTATTTATTGAGTACCTATTATATGACTGGTATGTTTACATGATAAGAGCTGGAAATACTAAGGGGAATAAAACATTGCTTAACCTCAAAGTCCCCTTAATACAGGGGAAGAAAGGCAGGTGGACCTGAACACAACGTCATGAACGCCATCATAGAGAATCTATAGGTGTATATGGAAATAGAGAGGAGGGCATACAAAGCAGAATAATCACTATGCCTTATATATTAATAGCTCTAAATGATTTGCCCTGCAAAAACAGCTTGGTTGAAAGCATGCTAATTCTTTTAACCAAAATGACAACCTAATCAAAAGAAGAATATTTACTGATTTTAAAAACAGTGACAAAGTTATGCAAAGGAGTTATTTTGCAATTCTGTATGAATTTTTAATACTTTTGTCCATTTTTAGGGCTTTTTGCTATACTTTCTAAATATCTTATTTATTTTAGCCAACTCCACTAAAAAGTAAACTTTATAAAGGCAGACTCTATATTGTTTTGTTACTGATTTCATCACTAATAATACCTATTGCAATAGGTACCTACCTATTGACACATAGGTAGGTTTTCAATATATATTAATGAGGAAATGAATGAATTATTTCAGCTGTGTTCTATTGTGTATTTCTTTGAATAGTTTGAATATTGTATCATATGTTTCTATATGTAAAAAAATGAATGAATTTTTTAAAAAGTGCTTATGTAAGCACTGTTGACTTGCTAAATTTCTCATCTTTTAGGGAATTTCATTAGAAAAATCTATGTATGCAGTAAGCATTAAACTTGATTGAGACCATTTTAAGCTACTGTGTCTTTCTTAAATAGTGCTTTTTGTTCAAAATAAATAATCATCACATAAGAGGTTTTAAAGGGGTTTGAACATAATTTCTTTTTTTCCAAATGATAGTTTTTTGGGAAATTTACTTTATATTTAATATATTTATATAAAATATATATTGACCAACCTGTAGACAATGTAGAGTAATCGACCATCATAATACATGCAAATACCCTGATTGGGCCATTGGAAAGGTTGAACCAGACCATAAAAAGGAACCTACTGTTGCAATAATGAAAACTATAGAATAGTATGGCTCACTGACCCATTTTCAATTAATTATCTAGTTCCTTAGGACAAATTGATTAACATGCCAAAGAAGCACTGTTTCAAAGGTCACTTTTTATTTCCTCAATTGCATACAATAGCTCAAATATTCAAAGTCAGTACAAAACAGAGGCATTTAAAAGGCTATGGAAGCTCTGTGAAGCCATATTTTCCCTTTTAACAGTGATTTTCTTTTCTTTCTAAAAATATTCTAGGATCCAGCTAATGAATTTGGTAACTGTTTGTGACTTTAAAATTTTAAAATACCTAGTTCATCAAGAAATAACAGGGTGCACAATGATCCCAGCTCAACAAGATACTCTCATGACTACACACATTCTGATTTCATTCCCCTTCATCCCTCTATAATTCATATAAAAAATGTGTTTGATGGCAGTGATGTTCCAACTTCTTAAACAAACTTCACTCTCAGAGCTGGACAAAGTGTGTGATGTCCTTTTTTGGTTTAAAAGTGAATGCCATTGAAATATAGCTGCCTATTGATAGAGGAAGCCTTAGCTACAATGAATTGCTGTGTCCAATTACTGAGTCAAATAAAGAAAAATAGAGAGCAAATGAAAAGTCACCTTAAAATGTGATTCAGACAAAGAAAAATAAATAGTGCCATTATCCTTCTTTTAAAGAAATACACAAGTGCGCTCAATATGCCTCTATTAGCACAATATAGTCTCAGATTTCAAATATACTTTCTAGTCTTATGGGGCAAATGCCAAGCTCTCAATGAATTTATCCCCAAGAATCATAGTTTTGTGTGTTTTTACTCTAGTGTGTCCTCAGAAAACATCAACAGATTTCAAACCCCACTAATCCCGTGGAAAATTGCTCAGGGCAAAGCCATTACTGAAGATCTCAAGGAAGCAAAGCTCACTAGCTGTGCCCCAAAGCCCCTTCTCTGTGTTTACCTTAGAGGAGCAGCTGTCCCAACAGGCACGCCGTGCTGTATGTGGGAAAGAAGCAGCGATTGTAGTTCCAATATTCCCAAACTACCACTGGGGGATTTATAACCACCCTTAGACAAATGGCAACATACACTAATTTTCTAAAATGTAACTTAGATCTTATTCAATGGAGTGCTTGACATTTTATGTGTTAGTAACAGCAGTTTACAAAGATGATTTACTATCTGTGTTATATAGGCTTAGGAGAGGGTGTGTTGAACTTGGAGGATTGGAAAAATAAGCAAGCCCTGAGTGACTGGAGGGTGAGAGAACCAGTAGCACAAGATGAGCCTTAGAGATCACACTAGGCATTTTGAACCTAATCTAAGTGCAATGGACAGCCTATGCAGCAGATCTGGGCTTTAGAATTTCCCAGGATTCAGTGAGGAGAGTAGGTTAGAGTTATTCAATAACTTCTAGGCCAGGTGTGTCAAATTCATTTTCACCAGGGGCCACATCACCTCGTGGTTGCCTTCAAAGGGCTGAATGTAATTTTAGGACTGTATAAATGTAATTACTCCTTAACAGTTAAGTAGAAACAAGGTGCCAGGCCGGATAAAACAAAGTGGAGGGCCGGATTCAGCCCGCAGGCCTTGTGTTTGCCACCTGTGTCCTAGGCATTGAATTGACTTGGTTAGAGTTGGCAACTCCTCAGCCCTCACTGCTTGTTTCTGTATCCTATATAACCTGACCACAGATCCCCTGAGTGGAATGAAAAAAAGATACTCTCAGCATCCCTCCCACATCACAGATGTCCTACGATGCCAACACTAGACAAAAGTCAGTTAAAACTTTCATTTTATGTTATTATCTTCATGGTTAACAAACCATATGATAAACTGTGCTGCAAACTGACTATAGAAAGTCTCAGTTGAAAAGAGGTTCCTGATTTAAAGAAAATAAAATCTATTTGGACTAGATTTAAATCTCAATGCTATAAAATGTAATTCGTTGCAGCATATTTCAGAGTGTTTAATAAAACTGTTTGACATCATATATTTCATGTGATCTTTAATGTAGTAATTTTCTACTATAAAATTGCTTTAATGAGAAGTTCAGAATATTTTGAAATCATTCATTCTGAGGAAGGAGTATAGCTAAACTTTCCTGCTGAATATCAGTACTCTACTATGAAGAAAACAAAATAAAGTCAAAAGGCAACATGCAAGATTTAAAGTACACCATAAAGTTTTATTTCTATTTATTTATATATTATCTATTCATTTAATTTTTTACATGTTTAATTTTAATTTATTTTATTTTTTTAACTTCACTAGGGTCTAATTGACATATAAAATTGTAGAGGATTAAAGTGTACAACATGGTGACTTGATACACATATACATTGTGAAAGGATTTCCACTGTAGAGTTAATTAACACATTTATCACCTCATGTATTTACCTTTGTGTGTTTTTGAGAACACTTAAGTTCTACTCTCTTAGAAAATTTCAATTGCACAATGTACTGTTATCAACTATAGTTATGCACAATATACTGTTATCAACTATAGTTATATGTTATATGCTAGGTCCTCAGACCTTATTCATCTCATAAGCAAAAGTCTACAATTTTATTAACTTTTCCCTATGTCCCTTACCTCCCAACCTCTGTCAACCATTCTACTCTATTTCTGTGAGTTCTACCTTTTTCCTTCTTTTTTAAAAAATTCCACATAGAAGTGACATCATGCAATATTTGTCTTTATCTGGTTTATTTCACTTAAAAAAAATGCCCTCACTTTTTGTCCATGTTGTTGAAAATGGCAGGATTTCCTACTTTTAAAAGATGAATAATATTAGTGTGTGTGTGTGTGTATGTATATGAAGTCTTCTTTATCTATTCCTTTGTCTATTGACGTGTAGGTTGTTTCCAGACCTTGGCTATTGTGAGTAATGCTGCAATGAACATGGGAGTATGGAGAGCTCTGTGAGATACTGATTTTACTCCCTTTGAATGTATATTCAAAAGTGGAATTGCCTGTATATGCTAGTTCTATTTTTAATTTCCTAAGGATTTTCCATATTGTTTTCCATGGTGGCTGTACTAGCTTACATTTCCACCAACAGTACATAAAGATTTCCTTTTCTACACATTCTCACCAACTTCCGTTATCTTTTACCTTTTTGATGTTCGATGCCCTAGCTGGTGTGAGGTGTTAGGTCACTTGAGTGTTAATTTATATTTTCTCATTTTCTCAATGAGAAAATAGGCAAAGGATATATATATATATAATACAGTATATATATATATTTTAAAACGAAGAACATGTGGCTTTGGTGAATAGAAGACTTATAAGAACCCAAAGGGAAAGACTCGCTCCTTTCTGTGGATTTCCAGTCCCATGATTCTTCATGTCACCTTTCTTTAGTCCCTCAATATGATTCAATAAGACAAAAGAACCCATCATCTTTCTATGAGATTTCAGGCTTCCAGGGGTTTTTTAATGCTTTTCTTGTCCATTGGCATATGTGAATTACCTTTTCCTTTCCTTATACTTTCATTGAGAGTGCTAATCTTTCTCTAGTTTATTTCTAACAACTCTTTACATATGTAGGATGTTCTATTGAGTTTGACACATAGCACTCAAATATTTTTTCAAGTTTCTCACTTGTTTATTTTAGTTCACGTGCTGCTTTTGGCACATAAGAGTTTTAATTTTTATGCAGATAGGAGATAAACCTTTTTCTTCTTGGTTACATTCTTATTCTGAATTCTCTTGAAAAGCCTCAAAGTGTTCTTGAACCCTTTATAAATGTATCTTAAAGTTAGATGTACATATAAACACTTTAAATGTACATATAAGATAGGTTCAGTTTTCATTTTATGAATGCTCATATAGTTCAGTGTGGAATTTTCTGTTTTCGTACAATATAGGTTGAGTTGTAAGAGAATCTTTCTTTATATAAACACTTCCAAACTGTTTGAAAGAACCCTGGTAATTAGAAAACAAAAAGTTATAAACTTAAATTGCAGAATGATGGTGGAAGCAAATAATTAACTTAAAAGATTTAGAAGATATGATTTACTAATCTATCTGTAACTTCTAAATATTTTAAGCATTTAATAGGTACCATAATAGCTTATTATTATCCTCATTAAATAGTACTTTTAAGGTATATGTGTAATGTGGATGTTTGCATGGCTAATAATTTTGAAGTCTAGAGATTGTAATCAGCTCAACCCACACATAGACACACAAGGTAAGGTAAACATTTCTGAGTCTACTTTTAAAAAGGAAAGTAGAATACCAACCAGATAAAACTGAGTTTTTAGGGTGTTTTTGTTTTTTTAAAGATTTTACTCATCATTTTTAGAGAGAATGGCAGAGAAGGAGGAAGAAAGGGAGAGAAACATCAAGTATGGTTGCCTTTCACCTGCCTCCAGCTAAGGGGCTGACTGGAGTCCTGGCTTGCAACCTGGTTATGTGCTCTGACTGGGAATCAAACCAGCGACCTTTTTAGGTTCACAGGCTGGCGCCTATCCACTGAGCCACCATCCAGGGCCTAAAATTGAGTTTTCATGGTGAATTTATTCCATACTTTTTAAAGAACCTGGTTCTATGATACTTCCCATAGAACTGGTTGATGAATAGAAAAGAAATGGGGATTTGCTGAGGCTAAAAGAGATAAGATGATCTAAAGATAGTTCCACATTACACAGATGGGTTAATTTGCATGTTGGACCACCTAATCTTGAATTGGCTTGGACATGCTACAGCAAATTTTCTAGAAATCTAATGTTTCAGTTATGGGAAAGAACTCAATGATCTAATTCTAACACAGTGTCATGTTTCATTGCTGAATAAGTCACCACACAACATAGAATTAAGAGCCTCATTAATTATATGGTTATATATTTCAGAGTGGAAAGGGCAAATTGGGTATTTTGGAATAGTTAATGGCTTTGGGGAATGAATAGCCAATTTAAGGAGATTAACCAAATGAAAAGAGAAGCTCACCTAGGCTCTTTGGCAAGAAGTCACAGAGCCTGTGACAAGGATACTGCTTGTGTTTGTCACTTTTCATTCATATTTTTAGCTAGGCTTCTTCTTCTTTTTCTTCTTTTCTTCTTTTTCTTCTTCTTCTTCTTCTTCTTCTTCTTCTTCTTCTTCTTCTTCTCTTTAAAAGTGAACAAGAAATAGCTATAATTCTTAGTTTACATCAGCACATATGAGGAAGACACCTGATATTCATTAGGGACAGCTCTGAGTGGGCAGGCTTACTGGAACTTGCTCTGAAATATCTTTCTGCTCTACTTCCACTATGTACCCTTCTCCTGACCAGATAATGCTATTGTAAGTATACAGAAGAAAGAAAGATCAAAGAAACATTCTTTTCTCATAGAAGAGAAGAATTCTTTAAGTTTAAAGATTATGGATAATTTTTTTTAACAGCCCAAGATGTCATCTTTTTTTTTTTTTTTAAAGATTTTATTTATTTTTAGAAAGAGGGGAAGAGAGAGAGGCAGAGGGGGAGAGAGACATCAATGTATGGTTGCTTTTCACCTGCCTCCAGCCACAGACCTGACTGGAGACCTGGTTTGCAACCTGGTGATGTGCCCTGGCTGGGGAATCGAACCAGCAGCCTTTGGGTTCCCAGGCCGGCATCTTGTCCACTGTGCTACCAGCCAGGGCTAGATGTCATCATTTTGATGGGATAGGTATACTTAACTGAATGTGATGTCGATTATGTTAGACATCTAATAGGTTATATAATAACTTATATCAAAGGTTTTTCTTAAAACAAGGGCAACATTCTATTAAGTCAGTAATTGGATAACATACATTGTAATCAGCTGAATGAATCCTTGCAGCAATTCTTTTTAAATTAAGAGGTTGTACTTTCTAACAATGGTCCACAAATCAGAAATTATTTCTAGTTTTAGATCACAGGGAAGAAAACATGCATGATTACTATAGCAAGTTATGTTGTTGTGCATTATTTTAAGGGGAAGTATTATCAAAGAGAAATACTAAAAAGATTATTTTCAGTACACACTTGGAAACCAAACCAGTTCATACCTAATCTAGAAAAGCATCCCAAAACATACAAGCATACCTGCACTGATGAGCACTATTTCTTATACTAGAATCAGCAGATCTTCATTTGCAGCAAATACTTTCTTGTTATTTTTTCAAAGGAATGATGGTAAAGTCAAACTCCATTCTCTCAAATTAAATATCTACTTTCTAAGATTGCTTTGTAATCAGTTATGCCTCAGTTTTTCCAGAGGAGCCTGGAACCAAGGGCCAAGGGCCAAGGGCCTGGCGACTTGGCCCTGAACTGAATGGTCCCAGGGCCATTTGCCTGACATGCAGGTATGCTCTGGTGTGCAATGCCTTGTCTTTGGAATCTAAATCAACATTTGAACAGTGAGAAAAATTAGAGGTTGCCTTTTGTCTTCATGAGGGGAAGCCTTGTGTCAGAAAATATCAGCCATCTTTCTAAGCTAAAAGAGACTAAACCTAACACTTCTAACAGGTGGTGTCCTGCATTCTGCAATGTTCAGAACTCAGGGATCTCATGTTCACCAGAGCTTCACAGGGGATGCGGGAAAGCCAGGCATGTCTGAGACCTGTCCCAGGGACACATTACCAAACATACCAGAAGGGCCTTATTAGAACAATGCAGCACCTGTAACACATTCGCTATGACTGGACCCCCAAGGACCACTTTGCAGAAATGCTTTGGTGATGCTCGGAAATTACAAACTCAATGTAGTAATTTACTCTAACTGGAGATATTTTCACATTCACATGTAAAATTGGGATTAAATGACCACTGGGAGGTTAATGACATTCATGGTAAAAAGGTATTTTGACTATATTGTTGAAATAAATATGCATTTTGTCTTGTATTAAGCATCTTTTTTTGGATACAAGGGCAGCACTGTTGAGACTAACCTGCTGGCAGGTTGTGAGGTATGGGAACTAGATTTAGGGTGGAGTTGGAAGAATACTTAGAAACACTCTGGGCCAGTCATTTCCAAACCTCCAAGCACTTAAGGTTCATTTAGGAAACGTGGCAATATAGGCATCCCACCTCAGAGATGCTAACTCTTAGAATACGCTTTGGTTCTGAAGCAGGAGTTATGTGGAATATATAACTGGGGAAACACTATTCAGTCCAACACCCGCGGCAAAGGAAGTTGAGAACCAGAGAGGGTAAGTGCTATGTTCAAAGACACACAGGAAAGTATTATCAGACACACTTCCCTCCTCTGGGGCAGAACACTGGGAGGCTACGTGACATCCCAAGATGGTAGGAAAACAGCCACTCATTACTGTCGCAGACTGAATAAACCTGACTGAATGGCAATTGCTTTTGTTAGGAGCTAGGAAAATTAGCTTCTGCCCTTAGTTATGTGGAAAAAAAAAAGTGTGGGTAGCATTTAAGTTCCTTTTGTGTCATAGAAACCTATATGTATACCTATATATGGCATTCATTGGAAATTGGGAGGGCTGGGCTCTGAATCCTAGTCTTCTTCCCTTAGCAATAAGACCCTCTTAGGTAAGTCACCCTCTAATGGAGTAGGGCTAGGAGAAGTCTAATAACTCTTCAGACTTCAGGTTATGAGTTTTAGCTCAGGCAGAAATACTGATCTTTCTTCTTCCAGTTTAGCCACTTGATTGTTTTGTGAATAATAATAATTAGGCTAATACTTAACAGTTAGAGAGCACTAAGTGCCAGGCAGTGTCCAATGCATTTTACTTATTTTTTGCATTTAATTCTTATAGTAACTCACTATTACTATAGCCATTTTTTGATGCAGAAACCGAGGTGCGTACAAGTTAAATAACTTTTTTTTTTCTTTTAATTTTATTGTTGTTGTATTACAACCATCCCTTTTTTTCTCTCCTCTGTAAATAACTTTCCTAAGAGTGAGCCATAGAGCTGGAATGAAATCAGATAAAGGGGAACAAAAAGAAAATCAAAATATTTTAATGACAAGATAAATTTTAAGTATTAGCTTTTTCTATCACTTTATTTTGTCCTTTGTCTTCCCTCACATAAAACAGCCAGGCTCCTCTGTGTTTATCACTCAGAAGATCAATATGACAAAGGCATCTTTTTTACGGCTTTTATCTCCCAATTGCTTGGGCTTTTGGAGGACCTGCAATAAATCGATGATTTGGAAGAAAACATAAAAAGTAAAGTTTACACATGTGTGCACACACACGCTTGCACACCTACGCTGGTGTTAGAGCTTACAAGGGAGAAGAGCAATGAAGGAGCATCGAAGAGAGTGTAGAGGTTGTGATGCAGAGCCTGTATCTTGCTACCAAACCCTGAAGAGGTGGTAGATATCTGCAAAGAGATTTGTGGAATCCAGAAGGACAGGGGCTTGAGCCTCATTTCCTGGGGGAGGACAGGGAGGGACAGCTAGAACCCAGAAAAGAATGGCCAGCACCCTTAATATTCATGTTGTAACATGATGGAAGCATCAGCATGTGAACCATCTTTCCAGGGGCAGCATCGAAAGCACAGAGAGAACTGCTGGACATAGGGGGACACATCTTCCATAGCCTGGCAAGACCAGATAGGGTAAAGGAGACCTCAATGGCTGCCTGCAGGGAGAAATGACACTGAGGATGGGATAGGCCATCTCTGATACTTGAGATCCTTAGTTGGTGTGATTTGGGGGAAAATCAGATGTATTGATTGAAATTTCTGCCACCCTGGCAGAATTTGGATTCAAAATAGAAACCAATAAAAGTAATTTTTTTAGGCATAGTTGAGTTTGTGAACTGATATTTTAACTCAGTAATATAAAAGAATTCCAGCTTTTGAGAGGCAGTGACTAGCTTTGGGATATGGTAGGGTTTTGTTTGTTCAGTTGTGTATACTCCTGACATTGACTTATTTGCGTAGAAAGAATAAACAGAGATCTACTAACAGTAACACTGACCATTAAATAACTACAGTTGCATTTGTAGGAGTTAAAAATAGTTGGGAAACCTCCATTGGAGCTCAACAGAAAGGCAGTGCTTTTATTTCCAGTCATGGGTACTTGGACTCTGGCACTAAACAATTTAGGATTGAGAATCTCAGTTAGAAAAGGATATTTTAAGGAGATGAGAAGTACACCCTGCCAATACCTTGATTTCAGACTTTTAGCTTCCAAACAATACATTTCTATTGTTTAAGTTACCCAGTTGTGGTCTTTATTACTGCAGCCTTAGAAAAATAGTACAGAAGTGTAATCTATAAGAAAACTTAAAAACTTTCCCCAATCATCAGGAAGTTAGAGATATGACACGGTGCATTATCTCTTCAATGCAACAGTGCATGCCTTTTCAATCCTTACCACACACAAAAAGACATTCCTGGCCCAGTCACATTCAAAGTTTCCCGAACCACTGGCCTCTGTTGAAGAATTCCTCCAAAACTCAATGCTTGTAGGGAAAGAGCTCAACTTGGAAAGATGTTGCTCTTTTCTTTAATCCTTAAGGGAAGATGATTAGATTCTTTATGTCTTATGTTCCTTTAAAGAACCCACAAAAACCACTGCTACAATTATGAATGCTCATGGTATCAATATAGACATTTACATACAACAAAAGTTCAAAGCTCCACAGAAGTCTTTTATATCCTTTTAAAGTCTCCTTTTCTAGTTTTGAATAACATACCAGACTCTTTTAACTTCAAGGCAAAAATATGTGCACATTATACTTTATATTAAACCAATTAAACTTAACAAGTAATAGAGTTACTATCTAGTAACGTGAAGAATATCAGCTAACTGAAATTACCTATCTAAGATTAAATATCTAGCTATGTTTTAAAAATAAGTTCCTAGTACTTAACTCTAGAAACCCTTAAAACATTACCAAAGTCTTATCCTCCAGATAAGACTAAGATATTTATATTTTTAGAAGCTGACTGTGGAGTTGTATTGTGTCTCAAAACCAAACCCATTGGTGAAGAAATATCTTTCTGTTTACATTTTTTCTGATTACCTAAGAAAATCTGTACTTTTCATTAATAAAGTAAAATTCAAAAGCCCTCAAGCATTACATCTTTTAGGGGAAACTGAATATATAGAAGTCCTTGGGGAAAGTCCAGATTGCATAAAAAAGGAAATGATTCCAAGATAAATACTTTGTATTACTATAGTATCTTGTACATAGTAGGCACTATCTATTTTTCTTTTCTTTATTATAAAATATATTATGTGAAAGAATAATATTTTGTTTCAAACTAAGAAAATTGAATCACAACAAAGGCTTTCTTCTTTAGGACTAACACATTTATTTAGTATAAACACAACCCTTCTAAATGTATTTTATCATTTGATTTTGAGACAAATCTATGAGATAAGTACGAGTTGGTCAAATCTACAGAAAAAGAAATGAAGTCAGAGGGATTATACAGTTGGTAAGATCACCTAGCCAGGAAGTAGCAAACTTAGACTTAAACTCAGGTTTCTAATTCCATATCCTGTGCCTTTCACTTTCCTTCCAGGCCATACGGAAGCCTATCTCTCACACCACATCCTTCAGAGGAGTTTGTCAACTGGGTTTACGTTACAATAAAATATAACTTTCCTGCATGATTCCTTGATCTTGAACTGTTGTAGCTGATCAAGGCCTATTTGTAGCCAGTGTACAAATGGAGGCAAATAATATACTTTGATCTCATTACACATGATCTATTTCCAAGCTTCAGTTCCTGTAGTATATACTTGCTAAATATCATCTAATATTCAAGTAGCAGGAGAAGATTTTACTCCATTTATTATCTTGTTAAGCTAGAATGGCCAAAAAGAAGCAACTGAATTAGAGTTGAACTTATAGTCATAAATGTTATCACCAGGAATTGTTGGATTTGATGTTATCATTTTTTGTAATTACTAAAGAAATAGCTATTCCACTGGCAGTTACCACAATATGGGAGTAATTGCTGCACTATTACAGAACAGTTGCATGACATGGTTATTCTTTTCATACAAACTATAAATTATGTACTAAACATAATATAATTTATAATGAAAAACTTCACATGACTTAAAGTAGCTACCAAATGGAGCTCTGTGGTTGTTGCAAAGTAATTACATAATTATTTAAGCCTCACTAACTTAGAAATTACAAAGTACTTATGAAAAGCATTACCACGAGAAGTTAAATGGAACTTAAAATACTTACTACCTAATTTGGGTAATGTTTTCTGTTGTGCTAAAAGGCAACCCATCATTATCTTTTTTTTGAGATAGCATCCAATGCATTTAACAAGTGCTTCTCATTTGTATTTATTCATACAATCCTAGACTCTAAATGTTGGGGAGAAAATGTTTAAACCAATTCTAAACCCAAATTGTGAGCCTATTTTATAGTATTCAAGACAACTAGTTATTGGACTTCTTCTTCAATCAAGGCAGCCAGAACTTCATGAATGAGTAAACGAAGCTAGCTAATTGGTTAGGATTCTTTCCTGCATGCAAGGAGAGACCCAACTCACACTGGTTTAAGAGAAGGAAGAAACTTACAAGTTTAGGTTATTGAAAAGGCCAAGGTTACTGACTTAGAGCTTGGTTTAATTGAGGTGTTAAGATGATGTTGTAAGTATTCAGTTTTCCTTTAAATGTCTGAGTTTCTCTGTTGGTGGCATTCTCAGGTACATTCTCCCTTCTAGTGACAAGATGCTCATTTGAAGGTTCAGATACAACCTACCAGCTTAGTAATTTCTGAAGACAGAATTTCTCTTTTTCAGTAGTTTCAAGGAAAACCTAGAATGTTCTGATTGGGATGTTTTGTATTACATGCCCTTCCCTGAATTAATTAGTGCATATAGGTGTTCATGGGTCAAGGAAACATCCCTAGAACAAGGAAGGTAGGATCATTCTTAAAGGAATACTACCATACTATTCATGAAAAGAAGAATGAGGGCTGAGCAGAGAAATACAATAGATGTCCATGACAGGCAAGAGTTATGATTTTTCCTCTAGTAGAGATATTTCTCTCTTTTCCCCTTTACAATAGAGGACCTCTGAGAGAGGAGCTCTGGTGAAAATAAAATGGATCTGGTCAAAAAATTGGCCCAAGCTGGAAGCTGACGTCTGTACTATTGGCATTTGCCATGAGCCCGCCAGAAGGGTAATTACAAGTTTACAGAAGCTCTTCTTTTATTTTTCATCCAAAATGAAGTTACACTGGACACAATGTTCTCTAGCCTTAATCCACAGAGCATTGATTCACCAGCACCAATCTTTCAAAAATACTAAGTTTTTCTTGTTTTTCTTTTTCTTTAAGGATAGTCATACATGACTCAGGATCTCTGCTGACACCATTCATCTTTCACAGAACCCTCTGGTGAACCACAAAGCCCTGCTATACATACTGATGGCAGGGGATGAGGAGAAACTTATCCTCACATGGACAGAGGAGTAAATTGTGTGGTGCTACAGAAGCTCCCCACTCTAGTTCCCAGGTGTAGCAGGCATCCATTATTCCTTTTGGCTACCAAGCATCTACACCTCATTCCAGATGGGCAATTATCTCTTTATGGGTTTTGGTGGGAGGCATAGAATTCTGTCATCATAGAAGCTAAAAATGTCCCAAACTCACTTTTCCTTGTCTGCTTTGCAGCTAGTGTGTGGGCATGTGACCTAAGCCCCACCAAACAAATTCATCTATTCTGTCTGGTCTTGGACTAGAAATGGGAGAAAGCAAGGATCCAGAAGAAGCTTCTCTGGTAGTGGGGGCCATTGCTATGAGGTCAAGTTCTCAGAGCAACAGATCAGCAGTGCTAGCAACAGTGCCCAGTGTCTGGGGTCATTTGTGTTCACAGCTTAAGTGTGTGTCCAGGGCTCAGTGACAGCAGCTCCGAGGCCATCCTCTCCAGACCCATTTGCAGTGCAACTTTGACATTGCTTGTGGCCACAGAGCCCCTGAGCCTGGATTTCTAGCACTCCAAGACTTTCTATGAGTTCCACATTATCTATTTTTTTCCTGAAATAAGTCAGACTCAGTATCTGTTGCTTGCATCCAAAACACCCAGACTGATAAAAAAGTTCTCATCTCATTTGGTATAGGAAGATTTTCCAGTGCAGTGTTTAAAGAGGACAGTCTGCAACCCTGTCTCCTCCATAATAATTCTATGATTTTGCTTGAGATCCACAATTATTCTCATTTGTATTCATCTTTGTGAATGGAGAGAGCAATATCTACTTCCTAAAATTGTCATCAAGCAAATCACTTAACATATCTCTGGAACATAGTAAAGTTTCAATATGAGCTTTTCTTTTCTTTTTAAAAAATATATTATATATATATATTTTTTTTATTGTTGTTATATTACATTCATCTCATTCTCCCCCTCTGCCCTCCCCTTCCCCATCTTCCTTACCCAAGGTAAGGAAGGGTCAGTTCCACGTGTTGGGTGTGTCCATGGGTCATCCATGCTAGTTCCTTGGACTAAACTGTTCCCCTTGCTTGCTTCCTTCTCCCCCACTCCACTCCCTCCCCTCTACACACTGTAAGTGTTCTCCCTGTATTCATGCCTCTGGTTCTGTTTTGTTTTGTTTTGTTTTTCTTATTTGTTTGTTCATTAGTCTCCTGTATTAAGTGAGGACATGTAGTATTTAATTTTTGCTGCCTGGCTTATCTCATTAAGCACTTGCAAAAGAACTCTTAGCGTGGAGGTATGGCTTCTGAGATATAAGCGGTATTTACTATCTTAGAGGGATAAAATGAGGCTTTTATATTTAAAAACTAAAACTTTTATCATAAAAATATTTAAGCATTTAAATTTTTTATCATTTTCTAATCTATTTAGATAAGTTTTCCTGAAGTAGTGACTTGATAAAGTGTACGGGAAACCCTGCTTGGAGTGGAGCTAACAGGTGTTTCTGAGATACCTCTTTACAGGGGGTGAGTGCCTTCCACTGGATTAGCTTACAGCTTGATCTTTATAAAAATGTAAAACTATGCCCTGGTGGGTAACTCAGATGGCAGAAGAGTCATCACAATACACCAGAGTTGTGGGTGAATCTCGAGTCAGGACACATATAAGAGACAACCAATGAGTCAGTGCATAGATGGGTGGAGCAGCTGATCAATGACACTTCTCTCTCTCTCTCTCTCTCTCTCTCTCAATATCAGTCAGTAAGTATTTTATTTTATTTATTTTTTAATTTTTATTAAAGATTTTATTTATTATTTCCAGAGAGAGAGAGAGAGAGAGGAAGGGAGAAAGGCAGAGACAGAGAGAAACATCAATGTATGGTTGCCCTTCACCTACCTCCAGCTACAGACCTGGCTGGAGACCTAGCTTGCAACCTGGTTATGTGCCCTGGCTAGGAATCAAACCAGCCACCTTTGGTTTCGCAGGCCAGTGCCTTATCCACTGTGCTACCAGCCAGGGCAATAAGTATTTTAAATACAAAAATAAGTATAACTGATTCCCTTCATTTATACTTTAGAGTACCTAAAGGGTCTGATAAGATGTTGGTGTAAAGGTATGAAACAGCAAAAAATAGCTTGTGAACCTTGAGCAGGAGGGGGCTCTCACTGCTAAATTTAAAGAAAAAGAACAACCCTGCAATGATGTTTGGGCATACAGGAGGGAAGACAGGAGCTTTCTATCATACCTCTGGCCTCTTAAAAAATCAGTGATCGACTCCTGTTTAATGATGGAAATTTGCTGAGAAACCAAAAATGTTATGTGCTTATTTTTCTGTGGGACAATAATGAGAGCAGAAAATGCTCCCCCAGCTCATGCAGGCTTGCACCCCTAACCCTCACACAATGGTCCCAGAACTTGGAGATGACAGCCATGGCAGACGGATTGGCAAAGAAGAAAGGGGGGAAAAGCCCATGTTACTAAGTTAATAACCAGAAGAGCATCCAAATAGGGCAGTTTTCTTATAATACCACATACTATTTCTTAAACAGAGTCATTCTGTGGTTTGTAATCAAGTGTCTGAATTCTGAATTTATAGGCCCCAGGGCGGTAAGTGTGGTTATATGGTATTTAGCAATTTTGTGTGGTGTTGTGCTAAATATGGAAAAGTTAGAAAAGTATTTTGGTGCTTTTCCTTTGAGTCCACGCTGAAAATTGGATTGGATGACAGTTAAAAAGCCAAAAACAAACAAACAAACAAACAAAAAGCCAAAAACAAAAGTACCAGCCTGGCAAGGGACAATCAGGTTTCTCTGCTTTGGAGCTTTAACTTGTTTGAGAAACATCTCTTCAGAGTGTGCCTAAATTAACTACTTCCTTTTGTTCATATTGTGACCATTTCTCAAAATCTTGAAACAATACATGGAGATGAATTTTTGTTGAATATAAAAAGGTGGATGTCCTAATATAGTCACAATCTGCTCAGCAGTAAGTGATAAAGTCTCTTCAACATCCTTGGAGGTTTTAGAGCAGAAGAAAGGCTCAGGAGCCAGGGCCCGGGGCTCTCAGAGCATTTCCCATTAGGGACAGTGATGTACAGTGCAAAGAGTAAGTGGGGACCTGACAGTCTGAGGTTCAAACGTTCGCTCTATCACTTGCTGACACAGAATTTGAGAGAGAGAAAAAAATAGGTAGCCTGTAACAGGACGTCCAAACCTAAGTTTCAATGGTAGGATTATGGTAGGGATATAAAATTAAAATGTTAGTGATTTCTCTATCAAATCTCATTTATTTTCAGGATCTGTGGTGGTTTAGAAATTCCAAAATCAATGGAATTTTAAATCATCTTTGCTTCAGTTAAAAATCCACAAGGCAGCCCTGGCTGGTAGCACAGTGGATAAAGCACTGGCCTGTGAACCCAAAGGTTGCTGGTTCGGTTCCCAGCCAGGGCACATAACCAGGTTGCAAGCCAGGTCTCCAGCCAGGTCCATGGCTGTTGGCAGGTGAAAGGCAACCATACATTGATGTTTCTCTCTGTCTCTGCCTCTCTCCCTTCCTTTCTCTCTGGAAATAATAAATAAAAAATCTTTAAAAAAGAAATAAAGATCCACAAGGCATTTGATGTATTTCTTCCAGAGTCTCGCCTAATTTTCTATCCCAAATCATATTAGGCTACCCCAATCCCCCACCACTCTCACCACACTTGATTCAAAAAGTCTTTTTTTTTTTTCTCACTATCATTAAAACTCAAATTCATCCTGAAAGTAAAACTATCCATCACTATTGAGCATATTAAATGCATTATCTTGGGTTATAAACATATTTCCAAATAAATGTTTTAAGTCAACATGGCAGAATAAGAATATGAGCTTAGACTCAAATTGAATTTTAACCAACCACTGGATCTGCCACCAGCTGACCTAGCTGTTGCTCTTTGGAGGGCAAGTTACTTAGTTTTCTAGTCATAAAATGGAGCTGAAACTTGCCCTTTTATGAATACTATAACATTAGAGACTATAAAGCATTCATACTAAGGTCCAGCACATAACAGGAGATCAATAAAACAGAAATGGCAATACAATCTTCCTAGGCATAAGGTAATCACTTTGAAGGAAAAAATACTTGTCTTACATGTGTAAGTTGTGGTTTAAGTACTGGTTTTATTTCCCTCTGGTTAAATCAACTGTGTACTCTTGAGACATTTTTAAATGAGTATTTCCTAAGTTCATGCATTTTTATTGCATGTATTTATTCACCAATTCAACAACACTCTTAAAACATACTCATTACTGCAATTTATTCAGAATGTCCCTAGATAATGAGCTTCAGAGAATGTTGCCAAGTTGGCATGCTTCCTCCTCTCCCAACCAGAACTCCTGAGAAAAACTGAAATGCTAATGCCTGACAGGTATTCTTATCATACAGAGATGCAAATAACTATAATGTAGAACAATAATAAAGCTGTGCTTGTGTGTGGCATTGACAACTACCCCTTCCCTACCCCCAACTTCTTGGCCTTGACATGGTTTGTCAGTAGCCCTGGGGAAGGTGGAGAAGATGCAAATTCTTCCCTTGGAGGTTGCTTGCTTCTATGGCTGTGGTTTGTCCTATGTGCTATCTTCATGGTTCCAGAGGACATGGAGGAGCTGCTACCTGCCCCCAGCCCTGCGCCTATTCCTCTTTTCTGGTCACAGACAGAGCCCTTTTATTCCTCATGGAAAGGGCTCTTATATATAGTTTTGTTTTTCTCTCTAATTCAGCACCATCTTCACGGTCACCATTTTTCTTTCCTGATCAGACAGTCATCCTGGTCTTCCTGTTCTCACTTCTCTCATACTCTACTGGAGACACCTCTGCATGGCACAAATCAGAGTCATGTCACCCATTGGTTGAATAGATACCACATTTCATCACATAACGTTCAAAGTGATGTGAGTGCAGTCTGTGCACAAGTTTATGGAAGTAAAACAAGGTGAGGAAATCATTCATTTAGCTTAGAGAGACCTAGGGAGATTTCACAAAGGAGCTAGGACTTGACAGATGATTATGAAAATGACAAAGAGGGAAGGGAAGAAAATTTCAGGCAGAAGGGATCAAAAAAAATCAGAGGCTTGAAAATCCATAGGGTCAAGAAAGAAGGTTCAAGATAGGTTGAATGTATGGTAGAGAATGACTGGAGATGAGATGGGAAGGGAAGTTAGGGCTAAACCCTGAGGAGCTATACAGAGCAGTCTGTGGAGTTCACATTTACACTGTTGGCAACAAGAATCACCAAAAATGTTATGGAAGTGACATGAGAGAGCTGCACTTTTTAATGAATGTTTTAGCACTACATGGGCAAAATAAAAAAGACAGAGTTTAGAGATAAGGAAATTAGTGAAGAGTTATCGGAGCGATGCAAGCTAGCAAGAATGAGATTGAATCATGGCTGGTAGGGGTAAAAGAGGATGGAATCAAATTAAGAGAGACTTCAAGTGAATGCTACAGAATGAGATGACTGACTGAAACTGAAAATGGAAGATGTCAAAGATGATTCTGAAATGACAATTTTAATTCCTATGTTCTAGATAGATAGCAAATAGAGCTGTCTGTATCTTCTAATACCTCTATAGATATAGGTACCTTCATCTTACTTTCACCAGTATCCTGTTTTAAAACCTAAACACCTGCATATAATATACCACCATAATGATGAAGCCCTCTGCACATGCACAATAGACTAGAAGAGCTTCAAGGAGGTCATCATTTTCTCAGAAGAGCTGGGCATCTGGAATAAGTTACAGGGAGGTTATGGAATTTTCTTCCCTGGAGGTCTTTTACAACCAGTTAGATACCCATCTGTCCATGATGGCTTATGTGTGGTCCTTTCTGAAGCCTGGGAGGTGGCCTACTTGAGTTCTCATGATCTCTTCCAGGCTTACAGTTCTATGTTTCTACATCATTTTATGGCTTAACCCCAAGGTATATTATTCATTTGATAAAATAAATAATAAGATGAAGCTAGGAATTTTTTATGGACACTGTCATAGAATGTATTCTGGAAATTCTTAAAATTAACCAGTGAGTCCACTGACTAAATTATGAATGATGCTATGGGTCAGGATTTCCCAAAGTGTGTTGGATAGGGCTCGCATTACAATATTCTTGTTCAGAAAAAAAAAAAAAAAAGGAAAATTCACAGCATACATGAGCATATAAAAGCTCTAAAGTGTCCTATAGGAAAGAGGCTTTTTAAATTTTCATCTAGAACTTCTGAAAACTATACATCTCTCTCTCTCTCTCTTTCTCTCTCTCCCTCTCTCTCTCTCTCTCTCTCCATCTCTCCCCCTCTCTCTCTCTCTTTCCCTTTCTCTCTCTCTCCCTCCCTCCCCTTTTCTCTCTATTTCTCTCTCTGTCTCTCCCTCCTTTTAAACTTTCTTTAAAACTCTATAAATATTCTGACTTACTCTTCTTATCATAAGGAAATCTGGGTTGGGCATATTACCAGTAACATTTAAGTCCAAGAATGATCTTTGGTTAATCTGATAATTGAGTTATTTTAAAATTACAGTTTGTTTCTCTATAAAATGGAGATAATAACACCTACCTCATATAGTTGTTAAGAGGATTACATAAAATCAAATGTGTAAAGCACCTGGCACAGGGCCTTATAAGTGTTTCATAAATGTTAGCTTCCTATCCTTTGGTTCTCCATTGAATTTTTTTTTTTTTTTAAGATTTTATTATTTTTAGAGAGAGGGATAGAGAGAGAGGCAGAAAGGGAGACAGACATCAATGTATGGTTGCTTTTCACTGCCTCCAGCTATGGACCTGGCTGGAGACCTGGCTTGCAACCTGGTATGTGCCCTGGTTCGGGAATCAAACCAGCAACCTTTGGGTTCTCAGGCTGGCACCTTATCCACTGTGCCACCAGCCAGGGCTTTCCATTAAGTTTTTTTTTTTTTTTTTTCTTTTAATTTTATTGTTGTTGTATTACATCCATCCCTTTTTTTCTCCCCTCTGTCCCCCTCCATTAAGTTTTAATATCTAGTGCATCTTACAAATAAATAGTTTGGGTGCAGAAAAGCTTAAGCAATTTAAACCTTTGCTGCTGTGAAGAGGTAGATATATTATCCTGTGTTAAATTAAAATGCACAAGGTCAAGTGGTTGTCCTACAATAATCACAATTATATGGAAATGTGTGTATATGCATAAGGGCTACTAAACAAACATAAGAATATTTGTAATAAGTGGCAGGATCATAGGTGGTTTGTTTTATTTTTTTAATTAATGGACTTCAGCCCTTGCTGGTGGCTCAGTGGTTGGTGCTGGCCTACGAACCCAAGGGTCACTGGTTTGATTCCTAGGCAGGCACATAACCAGGTTGCAAACCAGGCCTCCAGCCACATCCCCAGCTGGAGGCAGGTGAAAGGCAACCATACACTGATGTCTCTCTCCCTTTTTTCCTCCCTCCCTGCCCTTCTCCCTAAAAATAATGAATAAAAATCTTTAAAAAATAATAAAATAAAATAAAATAAATGGACTTTATTATTATAGCAATTTTACATTCACAAAAGAACTAAACACCTACTAGAAAATTTGGGGAAAAATTCACCTCTTAGTGAGTTTGCCAATCCATTACTATGGTGTATCTCTATTTGCCTTCTTTCATACATTATAGTAATGTTTTGTTACCTTTATTGTACACTTCTTACAAACTTGTTATTTAGTATGTCCATATTTCATGTTTTTCATGCTATTATAATAATATTGCTTTTTAACTTTTAATTAAAAATAGTCAATTGCTATCATATAAAAATACGATTATTTTTGTTTAGTGATGTTTTATGCTGAAATCTTGCTAAATTCACTAATTATCAATAGTTCTAGCAACGTTTTTGAACTTATCTTAGATTTTAAACATGGAAGCTTATTGTCACATACTAATCAAGAAAGTTTTACCTCTTTCTATCCAGTTCATATGCCTTTTATTGATTCAGATATATTATCCTTTTTATATGTTGCTGGATTTAAATTATTAATGTTTTGTTATGATTTTTGCATATAGTTCACAAAGGATATAGATCTAGAATTTTCATCTCTAGTAATATCTTTATATTGCTTTAATAACAGGCTAATGGCAGTATCCTACACTGAGTTGGGAACTATCCCCTCATCTTTTGTTTCCTGGAAGAGTTTATGTAGAATTGTTTTCATTTCTTCCTTAAATGTCTGGTACAATTCATTAATAAAGTTATCTCGGACTAAGGTTTTCTTTTAGGGGATACTTTAACTCTGATTTCAATTTAAAAAACAGATATAAGACTGTTTAGCTCATGCTGCACAAGCTTTGGTATGTTGTGTCTTTCAAAAAATTTCCTTCATTCCATCAAATTGGAGAATGTGTTGACATACAGTTATTCAAAAATTTCGCCTTATATTCTTTTAACATCTGCAGACTCTGTAGCTATATTCCCTTTTTTATTCCTGATAGCAATAATTTGTTTCTTCTTTTTCTCCTAATCAGTCTGTTTAGAGTTTTTAATCAACATTAGGGATCTTCTCAAATAACTAACTTTTGGATTTATTTTTCTCTATTACTTTCATAGTTTTGTTCTTCTTAAATGTCTTTGGTTGCTGTAGTTTTTATTTTTACTTCCTTTTATTTAAGTTGCTCTCCTTTCTCTAGTTTCTTTAAGTGGAAGTTTTGATTATTAATTTTGCACCTTTTTCTCTGTAACAAATAATCATTTTATTCTATACATTTTTCTTTATATATACTGCTTGAAATCAATCTCACAATTTGGTATGCTGTATTTTCTTCAATTTATATCAAATTATTTTCTAATTTCCCTTGTGATGTTTCCTCAGCCATGACTTATTTACATATATGTTGTTTAATTTCTATTTATGGATTTTCCAGAAATATTTTCCATATGATTTCTAGTTTAATGTCACTGTTGTAGAGAAAACCCTCAGTAAATATTTGTATCTCTTTAAATTTTTTGAAACTTGTTTTATGGCCCACAATATTGTCTGTCTTTGTGAATATACATTTGGTAAGATTATATTGTATGCCATTGCTGGGTGCTTTTATAAATGAAAATAGGGCTAAGTTGGTATCTTAGTCCATTGGGACTGCTATAAAGAAACTACTAACATAGACTGGTTAACTTAAACATAAACATTTATTTCTTACAGTTCTGGAGGCTGGGAAGTCCAAGATCAGGGTTGTCAGCAGATCCAGTGTCTAATGAGTACTCACTTCTGGTTTGCAGATGGTTGTCTTCTTGCTGTATCCTTACATAATGGAAGCTAAGAGCAAGAGAAAGCCCCTTTATCCTTGGTAACAATTCTTTACCCTGTGTAATATTCTTGTTCTGAAGTTTACTTTGTTGATAGTCATAGCAGCTTCCTATTAGTGTTTTATGTTACATATTTTCCAAACCTTGTACTTTTAACCTATGTCTTTGTAGTTGAAGTGGGATTATTATAAAGAGTATGTAGTTTTATCTTGTTATTGTATCCAACCTGATATTCTCTGTATCTTAATTAGAATCTTTGAAATTTTATCTCCATCATTGGTTTGTTAGCTATACATCTTTGCTTTAATAATAATAATAATAATAATTTGCTTAAGATCAGGGGATGACAAAGTTTTTCTATAATGGATCAGGTAGCAAATATTTTAGGTTTATATTACAGCTACTCAACTCTGTAATTGTAGTGGAAAAGCATCCATGGATATAATGTAAGAGAATGGATATTTGTTGCAATGAAATTTTAACTATGTAAGAGGATCAGGACAGCTTTGACCCCAAGGCTATAATTTGCCAACAATTTTTATAAGATTTGCACAATATATCTTTAACTTATTTAGCCTAAGTTCATATAATATTATACTACTTTATCTATAATTTAACAACTTTACAAAAGCAGGTTTCCACATCCCACCTCCCAAACATGATGCTATTCTTATTTATTTTAAATCTATGTTATATTCCCCATGATACATTGTTATTATTTTTCTTTGCATTTTAATTATCTCCCAGAGAGAATAAAAATGAAGAGATATTTCTTTTTAAACTTACTCATCTATTTCCATTTCCAGCTTGCTTCGTCCTATTATCTAAATCCAAATTTCCATTTGGTATCATTTTACTTCTGCTTGTAGAATTTCTTTTAACATTTCTTAAAATGCAGACTTGTAAGTGGTTAATTTACCCTTTTTTAGTTTCAAAAAGTCTTAATTTCTCCCAGGTTTTTGAAACACTTTTACTGGGAACAGAATTTTAGGTAGACAATTTGCTTTATTACTACTTTAGAGATATCATTCCATTGTCTTTGAGTCTTCATTGTTTGTGGTTAGAAGTCTGCTAACATTTTTCTCCCCCATGGTACAGGTCTTTTATCCTCTGACTACTTTTAAGGCTTTTAAATTTTTATTATTATTTTGTTTAAAAATTTGATTACAATGTATCTTTGTGGTTTCTTTATGTTTTTCTCTTAGGGTTTACTGAGAGAGAGAGTCCTATATATATGTGAGTTTAAATTTTTAACCAAATATATTTTTAAAGATTTTATACATTATTTTTAGAGAGAAGGGCAAGGAGGGGGGAAGAAAGGGAGATAAATATCAATGTATAGTTGCCTGTCACCTGCCTCCATCTGGGGACCTGGCTGGAGACCTGGTTTGTAAACTGGTTATGCTGCCCTGACTAGGAATCGAACCAGCGACCCTTGGGTTTGCAGGCTGGCACCAATTAACTGAATCACACCAGCCAGGTCCTTTCTATTCTTAAAGGTGTTTATAAAAAAAATTTTTTATACATTTTTTTTAATTTTATTGTTGTTTTATTACATCCATCCCCTTTTTGCTCCCCTCTGTCCCCCCACCCACCCACCCATTCCCCCCAAAGTCAATCCCACCTGTTGTCCATGTCCATGGTTCCTTTATACTAGGTTCTTGTCTAAGCTGCTCCCCATCTTTGCCTCTACCTCTCCCTCCCCCCTAC
>PVIW01013272.1:0-28103 GCA_004026585.1 Noctilio leporinus
GGGGGGACAGAGGGGAGCAAAAAGGGGATGGATGTAATACAACAACAATAAAATTTAAAAAAAAAGTAATAATAAAAAATTTCTCTAACATGATGAATGAAAACATTACTCAAGTTCAGGAAGCACAGAGGGGTCCAATTAAGATGAATCTAAATAGACCCACTCCAAGACACATTATAATTAAAATAGCAAATTTCAGAGACAAAGAGAGAATCCTAAATGCATCAAGAAAGAAAAAGCAAATAACATATATGGAGACTCTGATAAGGTTATCAAATGATTATTCAACAGAAACAATACAGGCAAGAATGGAATAGCAAAAAATATTCCAGGTAATGGGAAACAAAGGCATGCAACCAAGAATACTTTACCCAGCAAAGCTCTCATTCAAAATGGAAGGAGAAATAAGGAGTTTCCCAGATAAAAGAAGACTAAAAGAATACATTTCTACCAAACCAGCATTGCGAGAAATTCTAAAGGATCTGCTTTAAAACAAGGAAGAAACACAGAGAGACAGAGAGGAACACAGGTACAAAGTGAGGAAAAGGCAATAAATAAGTATCAATAAATAATAACCTTAAATGTAAATGGATTAAATGTGCCAATCAAATTGGGTAGCTGAATGGATAAAAAAAAGTTGACACATATATATGCTATCCTAAAGAGACCCACCTCAAAACAAAAGATCGACACAGATTGAAAGTGAAGGGATGGAAAAATATATATCAAGCAGATGGACATAAAAAAGGCTATTTCAGACAAAATAGACTTTGTGATGAAGGCAATAAAAAGAGAAAAAGACGGACATCTCATAACACTTAAGGGAACAATTCATCAAGAAGAAGTAACTCTGGTAAACATATATGCACCCAACTTAGGACCACCTAAATATATAAGAAAAATCTTGGAGGACTTCCAGGAGGATATAGACAGCAACATTCTAAGTGTAGGGGATTTTAATACCACACTATCAAAAATGGACAGATCTTCCAAAGAAAACAACACTAAGGATGTTGTGGCATTGAACAACACTCTAGAAGGAATGGGCCTAACTGATGTATACAGAGTCTTTTACCCCAAAGAAACAAAATACACGTTTTTTTCAAATGCACATGGAACATTATCTAAGATAGACCACATGGTAGGTCACAAGACAAGAATCCACAAATACAGAAAGATTGAAATCTTACCAAGCATCTTCTCAGGTCACAATGGCTTGAAACCAAAAACCAATCTCATGGGGAAAAAAACAGAAACACTCTAACTCATGGACATTGAATAAAAAGCTTTTAAGTAATGAATATGTTAACAATGAGATCAAAGATGAAATCAAAAAGTTCCTGGAAACAAATGACAGTAAATATACAGCATCCCAAAATCTATAGGACACAGCAAAGGTAGTCCCAGGGGGAAATTCTGAGCAATACAGGCCTACCTAAAAAGGTCATAAGAAGCTTATACAAACAACCTAACAATAAAGTTGCAAGAATTAGAAGAGAAACAACAAACAAAGCCCAGAGCAAGTAGAAGGAAGGAAATCATCAAGATCAGAGCAGAACTAAATAACTTAGAGACTCAAACTACAATTTGAAGAATCAATAAGTCCAGGAGCTTGTTAGTTGAAAAAATAAACAAAATTGACAAGACTTTATCCAGACTCATCAAAAAAGAGAGAGAGGACCCAAATAAACAGAATCAGAAAAGACAGAGGAGAGATCACAACTGATACTTCAGAAATAGAAAAGATTGTAAGAAATTACTATAAATAACTATATGACAAGAAATATGATAAACTGGATGAAATGGACAAATTTCTGGAAATATATAACCTACTGAAACTGAATCCAGAAGAAGCAGAAATCCTGAATAAGCTAATAACAACTAGTGAAAATGAAGAGTAATTCAAACTCTCCCAAAGCACAATAGTCCCAGACCACATGGCTACAAAGGTCAGTTTTACCAAATATTTAGAGAAGAACTAAATCCTATCCTCAACCTATTCCAAAAAATCCAAGAAGAGGGAAGACTCCCAAACTCTCTCTATGAGGCCAATATTATTCTCATCTCAAAACTAGGTCAAGACACAAGTAGGACAGACAACTATAGGCCAATATCTCTGATGAACATAGATGCTAAATTTCTCAACAAAATATTGGCTAACTGGGTTCAGCAGTACATTACAAAGATCATACACCATGATCAAGTGGGTTTCATCCCAGGGAAGCAAGGATGGTACAATATTCACAAATCAATAAATATAATACACCACAAAAACAAAATGAAAAAATAAAAAAAACATATGACCATATCAATAGATGCTGAAAAAGCATTTGCTAAAATACAGCTACCATTTATGATAGAAACACTCAGCAAAATGAGAATAGAGGGAGTATACCTCAACATCATAAAGGCCATACATGAGAAACCTGAAGCCAACATCATACTCAATGGGCAAAAAGTAAAAGCTTTCCCCCTAAGATCAGGAATAAGACAAGGCTGTACACTTTCTCCACTTCCGTTCAACATCATTTTGGAAGTTCTAGCCACAGCTATTAGAGAAGAAAAAGGAATCAAAGGTATCCAAATTGGAAAGGAGGAAGTCAAACTGTCATTATTTGTAGATGACATGATAGTGTACATACAAAACCCGATGACCTCCACCAAAAACTTACTTGACCTAATAAGCAAATTTAGGAAAACAGCTGGATATAAAGTCAATATTCATAAATCAAAGACATATCTGTATACCAATAATGAAACATCAGTAATAGAAGTGAGAAAACAAATCCTATTTACCATAGCAACAAGAAAAATAAAGTACCTAGGAATAAACTTAACCAAGGAGGAAAAAGATCTGTACTCAGAATACTACAGAACATTGAAGAAATAAATTAAGGAAGATACAAATAAATGGAAGCATATACCATGTTCATGGATGGGAAGAATTAACATCATTGAAATGTCCATACTAACCAATGCAATCTATATAATCAATGCAATCCCAATTAAAATACCAATGGCATACTTCATAGAAATATAAAAAATACTTCAAAAATTTATATGGAGCCCAAAACACCATATGGTGCTTATGGCTATAGCCATAGCAATCTTGAGAAAAAAGAACAAGGTAGGAGGAATCACAATACCAGAGATCAAACTATACTACAAGGCTACTGTCATCAAAACAATCTGGTACTAGCAGAAGAATAGACATATAGATCAATGCAACAGAATAGAGAGCTCAGAAATAAACCCAGGATTCTATGGTCAATTAATATATGACAAAGTGAGAAGGAACATAAAATGGAGTAAAAAACAGTCTCTTCAACAAGTGGTGTTGGGAGAACTGGATAGCAACATACAAAAAATAAAATAAAATAAAACTAGATCACCAACTTACACCATACACAAGAATAAACTCAAGATGATTAAAGGAGTTAAGCATAAGCAGTGCCACCATAATGGTCCTGGAGGAAAAATAGGCAGCAAAATTTTAGATATCTTATGCAGAAATGTTTTTACTGAAACTTTTTCAAGAGTAAAGAAAATAAAAGAACAAATAAACAAATGGAACTATAACAAACTGAAAAGTTTCTTTTTAGCTAAAGAAATCACTAACAAAATTAAAAGGAAACCAACTGTATGGGAAAACATATTTGCCAATGATACCTCAGACAAGGGTTTGATCTCCAAAATATATAAGAATTTATGCAACTCAAGACCAGGAAGGCAGACAGACCAATTAAAAAATGGGCAAAGGACCTGAACAGACAACTCACCGAGGAAGATATACAAAGGGCCCAAAGGCTTATGAAAGAATTCTCAATATCAGTAGCCATCAGAGAGATGCAAATTCAAACCACAATAAGATACCACCTCACACCTGTCAGAATGACAATCATCAACAAATCAACAAACAAGTGTTGACGAGGATGTGGGGAAAAGAGACCCCTGGTGCACGGTTAGTGGGAATGCTGGCTGGTGCAGCCACTATGGAAAACAGTATGGGGTTTTCTTAAAAAACTAAAAATGGAACTGCCTTTCGATCCAGCAATTCCATTACTAGGACTATACCCGAAATGCCCTGAAACACCAATTCAGAAGACCCTATGTACCCCTATGTTCATAGCAGCGCTAGTTGTAATAAACAAGTGCTGGAAACAGCCTAAGTGCCCATCAGTGGACATTTGGATAAAAAAACTTTGGTATATTTACACAATGGAATACTATACAGCAGAAAGAAAGAAGGAATTCCCAGCCTTTGCTTAGTGAAATAAGCTAGTCAGTGAAAGACAAATACCATATGATCTCACCCATTTTAGGACAATAATGAACAAAACAAATAAATAAGCAAGACAGAACCAGATACACAAATACAATGAATAGATCTCCAGTGGGCAGAGAGGAGAGGGGACGTGAGAGGGAAGAGGAGGAGGCAAAGAAGGGGAGCAGTTTGGTTAAGAAACCAGTATGGAAGAACCATGGACATGGACATCAAGTGGGATTGACTTTGCGAGGAGTGGGTGGCTGGGGAAGGGGACAAACAGAAGGAAAAGGGGGATGCACATAATAAAACAACAATTAAATTAAATTAAAAAATAAAAGAGAGAGTCCTCAGTTACTGAGAGATCTCTGTACCACAGCAGTGGCATCTGGTCTGGGCCAGCTCAGTAGAGAAATACTCATTGAGGCACAACACGGTGAAACCACATTGATCTGAGTCAAGCCAAAGCTCTGGGAAGGACACAGGCTCTCTTTAAAAGTAAAGTGAATGATCTAAGGATGATATTTATGCTGTAAGACAACTGATTGCTATACAAACATTAGGTAGAAATCTTAGAGAGTCTATATGGAGGTATATCAAATTCAACATAAACAAAACAAAGTTTTGCTTCTTGATATACTACACAATCCCACTCAGGGAGTACACCACCATATATACAAATCCTAAAATCAAATACTGAGAGTAATTCTTTAGTTGACCCTTTATTCTAGCCAAACTATCAAACCCATAAACAAATCTTAGCATTTTATCTCCACTATATATCCAAATTCAGTCCACTTCTGTTGCTAAAATTTGTGTTCAAGACATTGTCATTTTTCCAGATACTACCATAATCGCTTCCTAAATTGACTGCAGCCTAGATGCCATCTCCCCATGCATTCTCTACTAACAGGCTGAGTGGCCTTTTATATTTTTAATTTTTTAAAAAAAGATTTTATTCGGGCCCTGGCTGATGGCACAGTGGATAAGGCATCGGCCTGCAAACCCAAAGGTCACTGGTTTGATTCCTCAGCCAGGGCACAAAATGAGGTTGCAAGCCAGGTCTCCAGCCAGGTAGTAGCTGGAGGCAGGTGAAAAAGGCAACCATACATTGCCTCTCTGCACCTCTCTCTCTTCCCCTCTTTCTAAAAATAATAAAGTTTTTTAAAAATATTTTATTCATTATTTTTAGAGAATAGGGCAGGGAGAGAGGAAGAAAGGGAGAGCAATATCAACATATGGTTGCCTTTCACCTGCCTCCAGCTACAGACCTGGCTGGAGACCTATCTTGCAACCTGGTTATGTTCCCTGACCGGATATTGAACCAGTGACCTTTGGGTTCACAGCTGGTGTCTACCCACTGAGCCACCCATCAGGGCACAGAGCGGTCTTTTAAACATGTAAATCTACTCATTATTTCTTTGCTAAATATAAACCAACCTTTATAACAGTCAAACAAAATATTAGTTTGGCCAGAATGTTTGTTTAGTTTTTTCCATAAAATAAAAGACACATTTTTCATTTTCTCGATTGCTATTGATTTGGATATTTTGAGTATGTTAGCTATCTCCGCAGTGGTATAATGTAGATTGTTCTCAGTTAATGTCTCAGTTTGATCACTATCAACTTCAACTGGTCTACCCAACCATGAAGAATCCCCCAGTGAAAATACTCCAGCATGAAACTTTGCAAATCACCTTTAACATGTTCAATCAATCATAGTGCTCCACAATTTTTTTGTGTTTCAGTTCTGTGTTTATCTCTTTTGAAATTATAAAGCACAATACAGAGAAAGTTAATTATTTTCTTCCATCTTCAATATTAAAATGGCTACACAAAAATTCACTAAATTTTGATGTTCTCTTAACTGCACAGTGATGTGACAGTGATATGATGTGCAGCAGTCACAATACAATTTAACATAATTGTTTCAAATGAAGTTAAAGATAAATAATCACTACTAGAGATATCTTACAGAAAAAAAAATGAACTTTTTGACCAACCTAATACAAGTTTTTCACCATCTGATATAATTCTGAGACATCCTTCATATTATACCATGTCCTAAAACTCTTCTGCTTCTCAAAACATACTAAGTCTGTGTCCAAGTAAACCAGGCTGTTAGCCAGTTGTTTATTCTTTCCTAGCAAGAGAGCTTTAAGGATAATTAGTTGTGCAGCAAAGATGTTTATAGCAAAGATGGGCATAGTGAAAATTCCAGATTTGGTTCATGGCAGCAGTAGTTTTTAATGACAAAAGTTACAACTAAATATAGGGTGGATGATGGCATCTGATGTGTTCATGCCATGGATGCTATGCAGCTTCAAGAATAAGAGAGCCCCAGTTTTATCTGTAACAGCACAGTCAGGCCAATACTGTCAGGTCACCATGGTCAGGCCACCATAGTCTAGTCACAACTGTGGGGCCACCACAGTCCAGCCTCGCACACAGTTATAAGGAAGAAGCTAATCACAAATGAAGAGTCCATGTGCATAAAATCTGCTAGTAGAGTACAATTTTTTTAAATAAACATTATTGTCATCACCAAGTTTACTTGAGCATCCAAAGGAAACAAGACTAACTGCCCACAGTGACCAACACAATTTTGTAAACTGAATTGTAAAACAGAATAGAAAATTTTAATGTAGTAAAAAAATTTTATCCTTACCCAAGGACATTTTGTCATTGTCTTTTACAGAGAGAGGAAGGGGAAGAAAAAATTTATGCGAGGGAGAAACATGAAATGGTTGCATCCTGTATGCACTTGGACTGGGATTCTACATGCCAGGACCAGTGATTACATACACTTGGATGGGATGTTGAATCTGCAACCTAGATATGTGCCTTAAGTGGGAATCAAACTCACTACCTTTTGGTTATGAGATGATGCTCCAACTAACTGGGCCACACTGGCCAGGGTTTGTTTTAACAGTTTTTTTTTAAAAAAGAGATAACACAAGTAATGCTTCCCAATACACATATTTATGTAATTCTATACAATTTGTGGAAATTTAATTTACTTGGTAAAAAAGCCATGGTTGTGTTTTCCTTATGAACCAGTTTTTCAGACCCCTATGATGATCTAGTTGGAACTCAGACCTTCCTGAATGGCTGTGGTCTATGGTCACATGAGTTTCTATTCTAGGACTGGAGCTAATTCCTGGGAGATGATATATGTAGGGACTTGGAAGATCTTTCCATTAACCTGCTCATCAGGGAACAGTATAAATATAGTAAGTCTGGATTTCAGAAAGGCTCCTAAAAAACACTTATGTGTGTGAATTCAATACAGAAACAGATGGAACAGCAGTCGCTGAGTCTGTAAACAGTCCCCAAAGAGAGTTACTTATTTTTTGTTTTATTAGTAACTAAGTTAATTATTAAATATCATATTTGATATGTCTGCTGTGTCATATACTCTGCTGACCAGTTTGTGTCTGACCTCATTTAATTACAACATATGTGGAGTCAAGAATGTGATAACCTGGCCCTAGCTGTTGGCTCAGTAAAAAGGCACCAGACTGCAAACCCAAATGTCACTGTTTTGATTCCCAGCCAGGGCACATAAACAGGTTGCAAGCCAGGTCGCCAGCCAGGTCCATCGCTGGAAGCAGGTGAAAGACAGCCATACATTAGTGTCTCTCTCCCTGTCTCCCTTCCTTCCCCTCTTTCTAAAAATAATAATAAATAAAATCTTAAAAAAAAAAAAAAAAAAAAAAAGAATGTGATAACCTGTCAGAATAAAGAATGAGGGGGAAACTAACAGCACGTTTGTTTGCTCTGTTCCCTGGAAGACTGAGCTCCAAAGTGGGTGTCCTATTTTCATGAGATCTCTGAGAGATGGGCCACAAAATTGCAACTGATGAAGCATTCAAAAAAGGCAGTGGCTGGTGGGACCAGTAGTGCCCAATTCTCTGGCAATCTGCTCATAACAAAAATTAGTTAGGAGAACATGTGCCAGTCTTACCGGGGTCCATCCTATGGAGATCATCACAGACAAGCTCTTGCCTCAGAGACAAGTGGCAAATGTAGAGAAAATAATGAAAGCAGTAACAGAACACCAACCAAATGATAGGAAAACACAGGAGAGATGAAGGGGATGTAGAGACATGATGAAGAAGGACCCAGAGGGAGGGGTGCTGATTATGAAGGAGTCCCAGTTCTTGATTCTTATCCATCTCCCAGCAGCATTCTTTGTGAAGATGTCATCAATTATGAATCTGAAGGGCATTTATGTGCACAGCCAAGTCTAACCTGCTGCCTCCTCCAAGAGCAGGACCAACCTGTGATCCTGGAGGGGGAAATCCCACTCTGGACTGTATATTACAGTGGAAGATGTAGATATTTCTAGAAGTTTCATTTGATTTACATTTTCAAATATTACCCTGAACAACTTGCAAACAGTAAGTCTCAAAGCAAGGCAGGTGGGGCAGGGATAGCAGTCAGGAGGAAAGCATCCCAGTAACTCTCAAGAAAGAATGTTGGGCAGAGATATGGAGATACTAGGTGATGCAGATAGGTATGAGACCCACCATGAGAGTTGTAGAGGGAGTCACAGCAAGTTCTAGGGTATGGGCTTGATTGTCAATATTAATGGTCATGCCCAGAGTGACAAAGAGAAGGTTGGAACTGGAGAAAGATGAAAGGTAGACTTTCAGGTCAGAGGCAGAGCCTGGAAATTTAAGAGTAGATGAGAAGTTAGCACCATATGTGAGCTCAGAATTTAGGATGATTCTTGGTGAAAGAGATGCTATAGGGGTCATCTACTAGGAAAATGATCAGGGAGGGTTTCCAGAATCCAGCAGAGAATGTTTCCTGAACAAGGGAATTGCCACCCATGGCATATGCTGATGAGAAGCAAAATAAGGAAACACAAAAAAGAGACTTTTGTGTCTCTTTTGGACCCATGTGGTCCAAAAAAATGGACCCATTCATTTGGACCCATGCATGTCCCTGCTGATCCTGAAAAGAGCCATCAGAGAAATGGGAGTTAAATGAAGTCTGTCTGAAGGAATGTGAGGAAAGTCTGTAGTAATCATAATATTTCATTGAAAAGGTCTATTTTAAAGACAAGTAGATAAATGGTTCATGACTGTGTGCCTGTGGTGTCAATGTGCTTTCTGTACAATCAGCAAGAGGGGTGTCCTGATGGGACCACATGGACAGGTTGTTGTTGGGATAGAGGGGGTGACTGGAATGGAGGCATGAGTTCAGAATGGCAGCTGGCACAGGTAGTACACTGATCTATTTGAGGAGAGAAGTCATGGAAAGCAGGAGACACTAAAAAGCTGGGTGTTTTCATGACTTAATAATGTGGGATTCCACTCTGTTTTAGGTGAGATTTCTCCTTTTTGGCCGTCACCTCCCCTAATGGTCTTGTTCTGAAAGGACAATTTGGGTTCAATTAAAATACCCTGTAGGCTACTGTAGGCTTGAAGGGAAAGACACATACTAGTCTTCATTGTTCATCAAGAGGTTGTAGTGGACTAGAGACCCACTTGCTATTATGTCAAACAGATAGCAAGGTGAAGAACATGCAACGTTAGGGTTGCAAATATAAGGAAAGATTTCTGAATGATGACTGGAGATGAAGTTGTTCAGGGCTGTGCATTTAAGGAAGAGAGAGATTAGTGTGATTTAACATAAATACAGGCAGAGTACAGGTCTAAAGGTATTTGAGCTGAAACTGGCTAACCTTGTGGAAATCCCTTTTACAGACAAGCTCAGTCTAGTGCTTGCGAAGATTGGGAATGTTACTATGGCCTCTTTCAATTACAAGATACATGAGATTCTGTTACTATATTGTTTACTGGCTATTTTTTCATAATTAAACATAAAAATAAAACAATTTAAATAAACTTCAATATACATTTTACATAATGTATTGAAATGAAACTTTGTATATATCTTCCTTATAGGTACAGGTACATAACTTTGACTACATTTTAAATTTAATTTTATTGTTTTTGTATTACATCCATCTTTTTTATTTATTTATTTATTTTTTTGGTACGATAAACTGTATATGCAATGGTACACAACAGGTTTTGCAACTATATCTAGTTTCACTGCACTTTCCTTTTGAAGAGCATACATGTTCTGGTAGGAATTTTTTTTTTTTATGCCAGTGACTAGTTTTCTAAAATGTGGTCTTTTAGTTTTTCTGAAAGCCTGAAAGGTGAATTTTGGTAAGGAGCTCTTTTAGAGATACTGGAAGAAGTGCCAGGTTCTGTGCTACATTTATTGGAATCATTGGTTATCCATTCCCTGGCAACTTTGAGTAGAAATTGTTTGTATCTCATTTTATTTTGTAACTTGTAGTTAAATTTTTAATGCACTAAATAAAGCACAATTGGTCAAAAGAATGCTACTTTTTAATATTAAAAAAAAAAATTTTTTTTGGTAAGATACTACTGTTTGCTAAATACCAGTCTGCTCAATTGACCTCTCATGAATTTGTTGTAATCTAGTATGCACATAGGTTTAACTATGCCATCTGTAGAATTCCTCTTGTTCTTTCCAGTGGATTTTATAGAAGGATCATGAATAATTAAGATCATAGGAAAGGCCTTTTGCCTTTCCATATGATAAGAAGAATGTGTCCTTTCTATAAAAATGTAATTTCCCCTCTATAAAGATTGTTTGATTTTCCTTTTAATTTTTTTTTGGCAAACCATGGTTCTCCCTCATAGTGCCACAGATCGGTGTTTTTCCAATAATACGAGGCCTGTACTGAAAGTATCAGCCATTAAAACTGTTTTAATTATATTAATATTGGCTTAATACTTTTGGTATAGACCTCATTGAACCTGGTAAACATGATGGCAAAAATAAAAATACAGCTCCAAGGTAGAGAATATAATTTTTGTAGCTTTTTCCCTTCACCTGAATAGATTTTGAAATTGCAAATGTAGCCAGTTTAACTTTCATAAAGCATTCTTACTAAAATTCCATATATTTTTTTAAGATTTTATTTCATTATTTTTAGAAAGAGGGGAAGGGAGAGAGGCAGAGAGGGAAAGAGGCATCAATGTATGGTTGCGTTTCACCTGCCTCCAGCCACAGACCTGACTGGAGATCTGGTTTGCAACCTGGTTATGTGCCCTGGCTGGGGAATCGAACCTGCGACCTTTGGGTTCACAGGCCGGCCCTTATCCACTATTCTACCAGCCAGGGCTCTAAAATTCCATATTTTTATCTTTGCCAAATTATATATTCTGAAACTGATACACCTTCTATCTGGTATCATTGCTTCATCTAGGGAAAACTCCTGCTTAGATTTATACAAAGACTGAAATTTTAAAATAAAGTAATCCAAAAGATGCCTAATTTTATAAAGTCTGCCTTTATTTGATGTAGCTTATGAATTATTACTGAGATTTTAAAAAGTAAGGATTTACTCTAACTACATTCTGGTATAGTTTTAGGAAACATGGGTGCTTCAAGCAAAAGGTCCATTAACCAGTAATCTCTTCAATGTGATAATTTTTTATTGTCCCATCAATATCAATAAATTGAGAAACTTCTTCATATCACTAATGGTAACTTCCATCCATGGTAAACATTTTAGCAGATGTTTTATTAAGTTTGTCCATTTTGGTGGTGGTATAAATTGGTTTGAGAAGCAACTAAATAAAAAAAAATATCATTATCAAAAAGTAAATCAATCACTTCTCTGATACTCCATGGGTCACTAAGTTCAACAGTTATACCAGGAATATTTGTATAATCCTCCAAGGTTGGTGTAATGTCATTTTATGTTCACTCTTCTTTTTTTCTTTTTTCAGGTTTTATTATTTTTAGAGAGAAGCAAAGAGGGAGAGAAACGTTAATGCATGGTTGCCTTTCACCTGCCTCCAGTTATGGACCTGGTTGGAATCCGGCCCCCAATTTGGCCATGTGTGCCCTGGCTGGGAATCAAATCAGTGACCCCTGGGTTCAAAGGTCAGTGCCTTATCCATTGTGCCACCAGTCAGGGCTGTATGTTCACTCTTCTTCAAGTTCATTTTCTCTATCAGACTCCATCATATTTTTAAATCATTTTGGTGGTCTAATACCAGACTCATAACTATCTTCTGATAGACTATTATCTTCCACATCACTGCTATATACTTCAAAGTCACTTGGACAATCACAAAAAGCATCTTCATATTATTCATTGAAAAATTCTTCACTGTAGCAATGTGTCACATTTGAAGTTTTTGCAATAATAAAATTGTGATAAAGCCCAAAATATCTAGAAAAATAATCTTCATAATAAAGTAAACACAAACATGATTAAGAAACCTTTTACAAAATCTTATATTACTCTCAGTTTTTAATTGTATAAGTTAGTTCAAGTGCAAACACAAGTTAACTCATTATTGGTCAACAACGTTTGGGCTTGAACACAAGAGTTTTTTTTTCATGACTGGTCAACAATGTGTTATGAAGAATAAAACCCTGGAATATGAGAAGTTATAATGATGATCAGAATCCACACACTAATGGAATTATAGAAAAGAAAATACAAATAAATTATATTATTTTATAGAAGATGTTGCCACTGTTCAGAAACTGCTTTCTTATATCTCACCCCCTTTGACTCAGCCGTTCCAGGAATTTATTATTATTACTACTCCCAACTTCTAAAATAACAAAGTAATGCCCCAAATTATTTTTTCTTCAAGTTTATAAATGTATCACTGGAAAGCCAGGACCAGAGTTCCAGTTTTTCATGGTCTGGTATAAAGACTTGTTTTTAAAGATCCAGCTGTTAACTCCTTGGAAGAAAAGTGAGAACAGGCTCATATTTTACTTTTATAGTCCAGAATTGTGTCTGGAATTATCAATGCAGTTGTCATTGCTAAATAATAAATACAAAATAAAATGATAACCAACTATCATCTCTAAAATAATTTCATTTTTGTAAGTAAGAAGAGCAGCATTCAACTATAAAAAGACCGAATTTGGCTACATTATTTCATCTGAAATATATCCCTGCCAAATGCAATGATCATATGGAGTTTGTGTGAACTGGCTTTTTCATCACAGTAATAGCTTCCACAATTTCTAAGTTCTTCATCAAAAAAGACTGAAATCTACCCACTGAGTCCTGTTTTCCCATCTTAAACCCATCAGTAGTAATCATTGCCCTCAATGGTGCATTAATCAACTTGGATAACTTCTATCCAAGTACAAATGAGATGTGTACAGATAGTCATGCTTTTAGAAAACCTAACTTGCTCTAAAAATCACATGTATGATGTGATTGCCTAAATATCTCTTTGCTACAAGAATTTTTAAATATTAAATTTTATGGCAGTTTACAAGATAGTTAACTAACAAATATTGAGTAGTAAATATGAGATTAAAAGCATATATGGGGTATATAAAACACTGCACATGTAGTTTTTATTTAAATATATTTATTGAGATTTCCTAAGTGCCAACTTTCAATCACTACAGACAATGAGAGTGAAAAATGTCTCTGACTTCTTGTCCATATTCTAACAGAGTTTATAGTCCACCAGACCACATAGTCAATCTCACAGCCCATTAGAGCTCATAATCCATCAAGTTCATAGTTCATCAGAATTTATAACCCACCACATTTCATAGTCCATCACAATCATAGTCAAAGTTTACAGTCCATCAGAGCTCATAGTCCATCAGAGTTCATAGCTGATCAGAGCTCATAGTTCATCAAAGTTCATAGTTCATCAGAGTTCATAGCCCATCAGACCTCATTGTCCACCACAGCTCATAATCCATCACAGATCATAGTCGAAGTTCATAGTACATCACAGCTTACAGTCCATCAAAGTTCATAGTCCATCATACTTCATAGTCCATCATAGTTCATAGCTGATCAGAGCTCATAGTCCATCAAAGTTCGTAGTTCATCAGAGATCAAAGTCCCTCAAAGTTCATAGTTCACCAGAGCTCATAACCCATCAAAGTTTATAATCCATCAGAGTTTATAGCACATCAGAGTACAGAAGCCATCTGGGTTCATAGTCCATATGAACTAATAGTCCCTCTGAGTTCACAGTCTAAGTCTACGGTTCATCAGAACTCATGATCCATCAGGGCTAATAAAGAGCTCAGTCCATCAGCTCTCTCATGGTCTTTTAATGGCCATAATTTATCAGATATTATAACCCATCAGAGTTCATTTTCTACCAGAGTTATAATTCAATAGAGTTTACACCCCTCAGGGTTCATAGTCTAAGTTTGCATTTCATCAGAACTCATAGCCCATCAGAGCTCATAGTAGTACATCAGTGTCCATAGTTCATTAGAATTCATACATCATCAGATTTCATAGTTTAATAGCTTATCAAAGTTCTTAGTCCATCAGAATTACTAGTTAATCAGAGTTCATAGTCTATCAAAACTCATAGTCCATCACAGTTAATATTTCATTGGCATTTATAGCACATGAGCTCATAATTCATCAGAGTTTGTAGTTCATCAGAATTTATAGTGTTCAGAGTTTACAGTCTAAGTTCATAGTCCATTAGAATTCATAGTCCACCAGAGCTCAAAGTCCATCAGGGTTCATATCCATTAGAGCTTATCTTCCACTAGAGTGCATAGTACTTCAGAGCTCATATTCTAAGTTCACAGTTTTTAGAGCTCATAATCCATCTGAATTCACAGTCTAAGTTCACAGTACATCAGACCTCATAGTCAATTATAGGTAACAGTCTTTCAGAGATCATAATTCATCAGAATTCATAGTGTAAGTTCACAGTTCAACAGAGTTCATAGTGCATCAGAGCTCATAATTTATCCGAGTTCATACCCTGTTGTAGTTCATATTCTATCAAAGTTCATAGTTCGTCATAATTCATAGTCCATTTGAGTTCATGGTCTAAGTCAAAATTTCATCAGGCTTTATAGTCCATTAGAGCTCATAGTCCAACAGAGTTCATATTTCATTTGGCAAAGAAGGAAACATACAACAAATGGATTTCCTCAGATAGTGAGAAGGGCCAGGAAGTCCATTAAGAAAAAAAAGTGGATGGTATCTGACTAGCATACTGCGTGAGGAAGCACACTTCTGATAGGTGATCAGATAGTTCTCTATGTCATGGACCCACTTTGGGAGATCTCACCAATGAGTGAGTGCTAGCCAGCCACATGAAGCTTATCTCATTGACTCCACTGTTTACACAGCCTTCTAGTCTTTTCTAGTCAATTGCTGCCTAGCTGGGTCTGTGCTGGAAGAAACTATGGCCAAGATGCTAATGTAACTATGGAGACACATCAAACAATTACCCTAATAATCTTAAATATGAAGTACACAGAAAGACTTGGATACTAAATCCTTCTCTTCCTTTAACCTTTTAGATCTCAGTTTTCCTCATCAGTAAAATGAGTTTAAATCAAAGGCTCTATCAATTGATGGTCAATAATTCTAGCTTCAACATGGAGTAGGTTTTACAAAATAGCATAATGTACCTTTAATATGTAGACAAAAATAAGAAAAATTGAGCAAAAATGTGCCTGAACCTGAACAGACAGCTCTCTGAGGAGGACATACAAGGGGCCCAAAAGTATATGAAAGAATGCTCAACATCACTAGCCATCAGAGAGATGTAAATTAAAGCCACAATAAAATACCACCTCATATCTGTCAGAATGGCAATCATCAATAAATCAAAAAACAACAAGTGTTGATGAGGATGTGAGGAAAGGGTGCTGATGCAGCCACTGTGAAAAACAGTATGGAATTTCCTTAAAAAACTAAAAATGGAACTACTCTTTGATCTAGCAATTCCACTACTAGGATTATACCCAAAGAACCTATGTTCTCCTATGTTCATAGCAACTCTATTTATAATAGAAAAGTGCTGGAAACAGCCTAAGTGCCCATCAGTGGATGATTGGATCAAAAAATGGTGGTACATTTACATAATGGAATACTACACAATGGAAAGAAGAAAGGAACTCCCACCTTTAGCAACAACATGGATGGAACTGTAAATTATTATGCTTAGTGAAATAAGCCAGTCAGTGAAAGACAAATGCCACATGATCTCACCCATTACAGAACAATTATGAACAAAACAAACAAACAAGCAAAACAGAACCAGATACATGAATACAATGAACAGACCCTCCAGTGGATAGAGGGGAGGGAAAGGGGGGAGGGGGGAGAAAGAGGCAAAGAAGGGGAGAAGTTTAGTCAAGGAACTAGCAGAACCATGGATATGTCCGACATGTGGGATTGACTTTGGGGGGAAATGGGTGGGTGGTGAAGGGGAGAAAAGGGGATAAATGAGATGAATGTAATACAACAATAAAATTAAATTAAGAAAAAATTTAATGTGCCTGAAAAGAGTCTTCTTGATGATAAAGCTCTCACTTTGGTTCCAGCATTTTGTATATTTCTAAAAATAAGATCTACAACTTCTCCTCAATTTATTTGAAAAAATATATGCACAACACTTAATTCATAGTCTCCATTTAAATCCTTCCCATTTGCATCTCTTGTTACTTAAACAATTCAGGTTGTGACTTTAAGTGTATTAATTTCTTTGTTCTGTCTGACACAGCCCTTGTAAGCTAAAAAAGGTTCATCTCCTCACAGTGGAAATATTTCCATATTGAGGATGCATTGCAATAGAAGAGAAAAATCAATAGAGCAATTCCTGTTTAGTGAAACTTCTTAATAAGAAACATCACTAATTTTTAAGTGTAAAATATATGAAGTCATTAACAAAAGCTTTGCCATAGAAGTTTTTTCTATTTCCTTGTTTCACATTTCCTGTTTAAGAGATCTTTTTTAGAACTCAACTGTCTGCATCTAATTGTCCCACAAGCATATATGGTATTTACCTGTGGGGGAGAAAAAAGGTAAGGAAAGAAAACTGAATACAACTTGAATTTTTAGAAGTCATACCACATCTTGTATCAGTTATTTATGATAAAAAATAAGATCAAATAGTATTAGGTAAAAGTACAAATAACAGAAGAAATTCCAGAAACAGATGTGTAAGAACTCATTGTTTCAGGAGCATGAAAATGGAAATATAAGATGCGTACAGCCACCAGACAAGACAGTCATTAAAGGCAGCATCCCTTCCTGAACCAGGAGCTACAGAGGGACCCCTAGGGAGGAGGGACATCAGAGTGAGCAGGACCATTAAACTGCTGGATGTGGAGCTACCTGGAATGATTCTCTTTATTTTCCCAACATCAACTTTGATTGAATATCTGTAAGAGGAAAGACCCAGTCATTTTCCTGTCAGGACATTACTACCCTCCTCCATTGTTTCTCAGACCCCTGCCTCCTAGACTTCCTGTTCACTCCAAAGATGGATGTGACCCCTCTGAACCACTGCAGATCCAAAGATTCAGAAATGTTTTTATTTATTTTATTTTATTTTATTTTTAATTTTTAAAAGATTTTACTTATTATTTTTCAGAGAGCAAGGGAGGAAGAGGGGCAAGAGGGAGAGAGACATCAATGTATGGTTGCCTTTCACCTGCCTCCAGCTACAGAGCTGGCTGGAGACCTGTTTTGCAACCTGGTTATGTTGCCCTGACTGGGAATTGAACCAGCGACCTTTGGGTTCGCAGGCCAGCATCTTATCCACCATGCCACCAGCCAGGGCACAGCAATGGTTTTATAAAACAGAAGCACCAACTACGCTGATCCAACCTTTTTCTCTAAGGAACTGGCAGTAGCTTTCAATTTTTAGCCTTTCCTCTAGACTCTGTGCAACTGAGCAATAAAACTATCTATTTCATCACCAGTATAAATGAGATCAATCCCATCATACCTGATAAATTCAATATTGTTTCACTTACTTTGAGTTTTAAATAATTTTATTTCTTTTCCTGAAAAGTTAGTTTTATAAAATATAAAGGATTATTTGTATACTAGACATACTCCTGCTATTTACTAGTATTGTGGAAATAGCTCCTGGACATGTCTCCCCTGAGATGAAGATTTATAATCTGAGAAATCTGGGAGCATTACTTATCCCTTCTGTGTGCATTAGCAATTTTTCCCTCTGTAGTCATCTCCATCACCCCAAAGTGCCACCAATCTCCATTCCTCACTTTCTCCATCAGATCATTCAGTGTATATAAAGGAAGAAGGGAGAGAACCAAGATGGCGGAGGAGTAAGTGGAGCTACCAATCTCCTATCAACACCAAATTGGAATTACAACTTAATTGGGGAGAAATCATCTAGAATAACCAACAGAACACCAATTGGAGAAAGTCTTATTACCACAGACAGAACAGAAAAGCCAATTCATCACAACGTGACTGGTAGGAAGTGTAGAGACTCGAGAGGGCTGGGGGCCTCCCACCAGTGGCAGCTGAAGGGACAGAGAAACATCTCAGCAGCAGGGACTCCATCTGAGAAGGGTGGGATCTAAACCTCCAACTGGGCTTTCCAGCCTACAGCAACACAGCTGAGAGTAAAACCGCACCCAGCTGTGAAAAGCAAAAAGCCACCAGGTTTAGCCACTTGACAAAGAGACTAAATTCTTAAAGGGACCATGCACAAAAATACAGAGGCACCCACCTACTCTGGGCTCCAGCAGAGAAAAGGCACAGTGGACTACAGACACTTAAGGAGGATTGGGGCGGTGGCTTCAGAGGGAGAGCTGAGGGAGCAGCCAATGAATCCACGGATGACCCATCCCCCATACAGCCTGCAGACTGCTCTTCTCCAAAGGGTAGGAGCCTGGTGGGAGGCCACTGCCCCACCCATAGGAATTAATCCGCCCCACCCAGCAGTGCCTAAACCTGACCTCAGAACACAGGTTGATTGTATTAACAACTGAATTCATCTGCCCTTCCCAGAGGTGTCTAAAACTGACCACTGATCACAGACTGATTGGATTAACAACTAAAGGAGACAGAGACAGTGAATCTCTGGTAGTCTTCAAGTGGCTAACTAGGCCCAGACGGGGTCACGAGCTAATGTCACCAAGCACAGATTCAGGAAGTAAAAAAAGTGCACCTCTACACCACAGAAGGCCACACCACTAAGACAGTAAGTCAAAGCAGACAAATCTAAGAAGCAGAAACAAACAAGAGCTACCTAAAATGGGAGACAAAGAGATGAACCCTCAGCATATGGAAAAGAAGAATCCCTAGGAAGGGTGCAAAATGAAACAGAGGCAAACACACCCTCAGATATGGAATTCAAAATAATGATGATAGAGAAGCTGAATGAGTTCAGTGAGTTCAAAGAAAACTACAAACAACTCCAGGGGAACTATGAAGAATTCCAGGAGAACTACAAAGAACTCCAGGAAAGCTACAAGGAACTTACTGAGAACTACACCAGCATTAAAAAGGATATAGAAACCATCAATAAGAGACAGGAAGAGCCCTGGCTGGTGGCACAGTGAATAGGTGCCGGCCTGCGAACCCAAAGGTCACTGGTTCAATTCTCCAGCCAGGGCACATAACCAGGTTGCAAGCCAGGTCTCCAGCCAGATCCGTGGCTGGAAGCAGGTGAAAAGCAACTATACATTGATGTTTCTCTCCTTCTCTGCCTCTCTCTGAAAGTAATAAATAAAATATTTAAAGAAAAAACAAAAGAGCCAGGAAGAAATGAAGAATACAATTTCGGAATTGAAGAACACAGTAAAAGGAATCAAAAACAGGCTTGAGAAAGCAGAGGATTGAATCAGCGGAGGTCAATGTAGAAAAAATTCCCAGACAGTGCAATAAAATAAAAAAAAACTGAAAAAGAATGAAGAGGTTTGAAGAGAGCTGCAGGACAACATGAAATGTAATAACATCCATATCATAGGACTACCAGAAGGAGAAGAGGAGGAGCAAGGGATAGAAAACCTCTTTGAAAAAGTAATGACAAAAAGCTTTCCCAACTTGAGGAGAGAAAATGTCGTGCAAACTCAGGAAGCACAGAGGGGCCCAAGGAAGATGAACCCAAACAGGCCAACGCCAAGACACATCATAATGAAAATGGCAAATTTCAAAGACAAGGAGAAAATCCTAAAAGTAGCAAGAGAGAAACAGCTAATAACATACAAGGGGGCTCCCATAAGGTTATCAGCTCATTTCTCAACAGTAACACAGTCAGAAGGGAATGGCAAAAAATATTTCAAGCAATGAAAAACAAAGTCCTGCAACCAAGAATACCCTACCCAGCAAGGCTCTCATTCAAAATAGAGAATAAATAAGGAGTTTCCCTCACAAAAGAGGACTAAAAGAATACATCTCCACCAAACCAGCATTGCAAGAGATGCTAAAAGGTCTGCTTTAAGAAGATGAAGAAACAGAGAGACAGACAGAAGCACAGGTACAAAGGTAAATGGATTAAATGCACCATTCAAAAGCCATAGGGCAGCTGATGGATAAGAAACAACTTTAACTTATGAATGCTTTAAAGTGATCTTGCTATTATACCCAAAGAACCCTAAAACACCAATTCAGAAGAACCTATATACCCCTATGTTCATAGCAGTGCTAGTTACAATAGACAAGTGCTGGAAACAGCCTATGTGCCCACCGGTGGATGTTTGGGTCAAAAAACTGTGGTATATTTACACAATGTAATACTACACAGCAGAAAGAAAGAAGGAACTCTTACCCTTTGCAACAATATGGATGGAACTAGAAAGTATTATGCTTAGTGAAATAAGCCAGTCAGTAAAAGACAAGTATCATATGATCTCACCCATTACAGGACAATAATGAACAAAACAAACAAACTGGCAAAACAGAACCAGATACATGAATACAATGAATAGACCTTCAGTGAGCATTGGGGAGGAAAGAGGCGGAAGCAAAGAATGGGAGCAGTTTAGTCAAGGAACTAGTATGGAAGAACCATGGACATGGAAAACAAGTGGGATTGAGTTTGGGTGGGGAAGGGGACAGAGGGGAGTAAAAAGGGGATGGATGTAATACAACAACAATTAAATTACATTAAAAAAATAATAAAAATGTTAAGAGAAAAGTTAGTTTCACACTCTATACTTTTTCCCCATGAACTTATTTTTTATTTATTATCTCCAATATTAAATTAAAAGATTTCTCAAAGATGTAAATTTGTCAAAATATTTTATGTGTGTAGCTCTTTAGTAAGGTAGTGACTCACAGTAGAGGTTTCTCAGGTTATAGTGAAGTGAGAGGGGGTGAGGGAGAATATGGCAGAGAGAAAGCTGGAAAACAAAGATCAGAGGTTCTGTACAAAGGAAGACTTATCCCACCACCACTGGTTGTGAGGTTGGAGGAGACCTTGAGCTTGAGATACAGGTGGTGTCTAGAAGCTAAGAGTGATTCCCAGCTGACAGAGAGCAAGGACTTGGAACTCAAGTCCTACATCAGTATGAAAATGAATTTAGCCAAGGGCCTGAATGAGCACTCTTTCCTATGAGAATGAATTTAACGGATTTATAAATTGAGATTCCCACAGTTATCCTTATAGAAGGCAATGCCTTTTGCTGAAAGATCCAGGTATTACAGGAACAAAACAATATCTTTCCCACTTAGGGTACTAAACTTGGTAATAAAAATAACTTTGTTTAAGCTACTCAGGTAGAATGGGCACTGGGACAGGAAAGTAAGGTTGAGGCAGTATCTGCTAAACAGCATTGATTCACTTCTCCGAAATATTTACTGAAATGCACTTCCAAATTATAGCTAATTTCTCTGTGAGAAGCTAGATGTTCTCTTCTATCTGGTCTATGTTCAGGTTGTCCTGGATGTTGTCTCACAATTTACAGAGCTGTTTTGTGTAGAAGTTTTCCTTTCTAATTTCTAGTCTAGACACAAATTAGATCAATAGTACAAGGTTCATACCTGCATTTCTTCTATTGTTTACAAACTGCCTTTCTCTTTTTCTTATTCACATAATTGAAACTGAAATACTTGGAAGGGGTGAGTGCACATATATACAGTTTAAATTCCCTTAGTCAAACCTAAAAACTTAACTGTTTTCATTTTTGAACAGACTGACTGACTTTAAGTCTAAATGTTGAGGGCTACAAAACATTTTATATTATATCCCTAAAACATATGCCTACAATTACAATGTACCACAGCCAATATAATTACAACATTCCAGTATGGAATCAATCAAATATATATTAAAGGAAAATGTTTTATTATAATTGAACATTTAATATATTAAAATAAGATAATAGCACTTAGAATTGTGCTAATAAATAATTCTACATACTTTTATGATGTTACATTGAACTGTATGACAAAGAAAATATAATGTGATAGGACTTGGGTATTCAGGTTTTAGAGTAATGACTATGGTATAATTTTGCAATAGATTTATGATACAAGCTACAAGCTATATTTTACTGCAGCATTTTGTTTCTAGTTTCTACAAGGGAGATGTATATTATTTATGATTTGGGTGAAGATGAAGTGGCTCTAAGGATTAGTAATAATATACGAGCCTTTAATCTTGAAGTTTCCCATTCCAGATTTGGTACTATGCCTGTAAGGTCTGTATTACCAATTGTTTATGGAATATGCTAAGCAACATGAATTTAGAAAATTGAGTCAGGTCACCTCCAACAAACTTTCATCTGTTGCAAGATACATTCTCCTGAGTAACCTGCAGCATTCCTGTTAAGTGTTACAAGGACATAATAACTAACTTCTTTTAAAGGCTGTTTTCCTACAGTGGAAAGGGCCCAAAAGCTGGAAGAGATAATCTATCAACTGTTGTTGGTTTATCGGCCACTCTGGTCTCTTGGCTGCTAGTCAGCTGGTCACTGGCTTAACCACTACTCCATTGTTAATATTATGTTAATGTATATTAGGTAATTTTTATAAAGTTTCTGCACCAGTTGCTTTGCAGTATATGCACAAAATCACTCAGTCATATCAAAACCTTTTTGGGATTATAATCCCCATGTTATAGATTAAGGGAATTTGAAAAAAGCTGCACAGGTTTCTCAAAGACAGAGCTACAAGGAAGCTAAGCAGGTTTCACATGTTAGGTTCAGAATCAAACCATTTGATCTGACTTTCAAGTGCTTAACTCACTGCTTTTCCATAAACATAGAAAACGCCCAAGTTTCAAGTGTGTGACTTCCCTATGTTAAATTTACTCCCTCCCACCACTCAAAAAGGAACAAAAAGGAAAAGAGAACTTTAGTAGCATTTTCTTTTATCAAGTATTTTAGTGAAATACAAGTCATATTTTTTCACATTACTCTCAGATTCTAGATTCTAGATGAGCACTGTTAGGATACTCACACTTAACAATTTTAATTTTACATTTATAGTTTTAAATGTATCTTTTATATATTTGTAATTATATATAATTCAAATATATTTACATACACAGTGTTAACATTGTGGCAGTTTGCACTTGTAGCAGTTGTGCTCCCTTCAGCGTGATAAATGCATTACAATAGCAATTTTCTACGTGGCATCTCAGTGATTTAGGGTTAATCTCTCTACCTGGAAACCCCACAGACAGTAAAGCAGTGAGCAGTGGACACAGTGAAGGTAAGAGCTGAAACTCATGGGAAATGTAAACCAAATTGTAGTTCCTTCAGAAAATATTGTATAATTATTGTACTCTATATTTCTTTTTATGCCCCTACCCCACCACCGTGATTGTACAATCATATTGATTCCAGTATGATATCACTGTAGAAACAACTATAGTGTTGTGACTGGCTTAAAATTATTTTTCTGAGGAAGAATACTTTATGGGTATTATCCTACTGAAGATGCAGAAAGTTTTTAAAAAGAAATCAATCCACATTAGTTATTTCATGAATGTTCAAGTCCCTATTTTTGGAAAAAAATACTATAAATACAGGCTGTGTATTAGTAAATATTAAAGTATGATTTCCATCATTGTCTTAGTTGGCAGTAAGAAGATAAACAAAACAATCTGAGAAAAATAAGTACCAAAGAGGAAATAGACAAGTATTTTGAAATATTTCTCATAAAGACAAAATTAAAGTAAGGGTTCGGAGATCTTGAAAAACCTGGTAGAATATTGCTTGGTTTGCAAGGTGCTGAGAACCTCTTTTCCACATTGGAGAAAAAAAGGAAGCTTCCTGCAGCATTTACTCTTAACACCCTCTTGTAGCTGTTACACAGCAAACAACATACCCAAGCATTTGTCTGTTTCATTCACAACTTATTTATGCATTAACTTAATTTTTCTGGTACCTTCCCAGGTGTGTTGGATGAACACACTACACTATGGTGATACCTGTGACTCACAATTCTCCAAAGAGGCACATTTTGTGCGAAAAATCCTCAATATGTGTAAGGTTTGAATTGACTGATGCTGTAGCTCAGAGTAGTGTAAGATAACCCTATAAATGTTGAACTGATTGCATTGTGATTAAACATAGAAGTTTAGGCCTTGTGATTAGATGGTAATTTTTTTATACATTAAGGGAAGTGTGTTGTTGGTATTACTAAGGAAATTCAAGAATCAGAAACATGAAACAAGAAAGAGAACATTTCCCAGGGTGATTCTTTTTTATTTTTTTCTTTTTCTTTTCTTTCTTCTTTTTTTTTTTTAATTTTACTGTTGTTGTATTACATTCATCCCCTTTTTGCTCCCCTCTGTCCCCCTCCCCACCCACCCATTCCCCCCAAACTCAATCCCACCTGTTGTCCATGTCCATGGTTCCTTTATACTAGGTTCTTGTCTAAGCTGCTCCCTTTCTTGCCTCTGCCTCCCCCCTCCCCCCAACCCCTTTCTCCCTGACCACTGAAGGCCTATTCACTGTATTCATATATTTGGTTCTTTACCAATATACCACTGTTGTTATTTCTACACCCTAACAATGCATTTACTCAGAGGTAAACCTCTAATGGCCACTTTAGTGCTTCTTTAGGTTAGTGACAAGTTGCATAACTCAAAACAAACTCCAGGTGGGGAATTTGAGGTTCATGAATAGTGGGCAACAAAGGACTATATTTTTAGGAGCCTTTTTAATCCTATGCAGGGACTATCTGACATGTGAGCATAAAACACATATCATTATGACAAATATGATTAGTGAGACATCCCCATTACTTATAATCCCCTTGAGGGAAATCTCTTCCCTGAGTCTCTATTACATTAATTAGAAAATAGTGTTATTAGCTGCTATTTTCATTATTCATAACCTGAGAAGGAAAGGATTTTGGCATGTGTTACATAATAAGTGTATTTAATTTTTTTTAGCTGCTGCATTTTATCCTATAAACAGAAAATTTAGAGTCGGAATTTTTTTGAGTAAGTTTATTTACTCAAAAGTTTTTATAGCATATTAACAGTTTAAAATAACTTTGATTTTAAAAATTTCTTCACTCTCAATTAGTTTACAGACTAGGAGAGAAAATAAGAAATTACATAATAACCTCATTACAAGACACAATGTAACTGTTGCAAGAAAATATAGATTTTTGAAGGCCTCTTCCTTATTTTAGTTAGGACTAGGAGAGCTGAGATCAAATACTCAAAGCCAGATCATCATGATCCATGAGATAATAATAAGTTTCCTAGCATAGTTTGTCTGACTAGTACAGAAAAAATATATAAAAATTAAAATATATAGGTAAGAATAATAAAATGAGGTTTTAGATGTGAAATTGACAAAACATCAGAGGACAATATGTGATACCATGAAGGATACCTGAAAAACATCATTCTTACACTCTGCTTATGGCCATATATATATGGCTACAATATATATAAAATACTATCATTTAACATGTAATAATTATGTAAGCTATTGACATATTTAAATTTTTTTGTATTAACTCTTCAAAATCTAGTATGTACTTTAAGTATGTGTAAAATATGTATGTAAATGCATTTTTGCATGTGTTTGGTAATATTATAATTCACATTACTTAAATGAATTAATGTATGTATTTTGGAATAATGAAAAGAAAACTTTGTATTAATATGATTTAAGAAGCTGACAGAAGGCAGTAATTAAATGGTGAATTGTCTGAAAGTAAAAGGGAAAAAAAGTACACATTGGTGTTTACAGAATAGACAGGAGGATGTTAAGAAGAATAAAAGAAATGGAGAAGCCAAAGAACTCATGTACATGACTAATGGACATGAACTAAGGGGGAGCATTGCTGGAGGAAATGGGGTACTAGGTGGAGAGGGGGATGGGGGGATTGGGACAACTGTAATAACAAAATAAATAAAATGCATTAAAAATTTTTTAAAATCCTTTCTTCAAAACAACCTGGTGCTACAGAGCATTAGCTTTAAATATGCATGTACCTTCTGACCCCAAAAAATCAAAAAGGTTTGATTTAATATAAAAATGAAGGTCTAGAACTAAATTAAATTTCCAATAGGAGGAATTGATTAAAGACTTAAACACCTATGAAATGTAATATCCTGCAATTAAATAATATAAATTAACATTAATTGACATGATAAGTTCACAATGTATATATAATTAAGTGAAATGAACTTATAAACATAAAACTGCCATGACCTGTGTGGAGTAGAGGTCCCTAAGTGGGGGTGATGGGAAGTTAAGAAAGACACAGCACAGTTTAGAGAAAAGAGGGGTCAGGTGGAGCATTGCCCTCAGATGGATAGACAATGACAATGAACCTGGTCTCCAACGTTTATTTATAGGGGTTAGTCAGATAAAGCTCAAAGAGGTTTTACAGGCTTAAGGGAACACTCCTGGCAAATATTGTCCCATTCTCAGGCTATCTAAACGATAAATGTTTCTTCTGCACCAGTTACAGCCACATTCAGCAGAAGCTTGCAGTTATCTATTCCCTTCTCAACCCCCGCTAGTTCTGGCTACAGTCAAGCTGCTGGCCTGCTCTGCTGTGCAGATGCAAGCAATCAAGTGAGGCTTTGCCAGCACTCAGTCTTAGCTTTTGACCTCAGCAGTCACTGTCCCCTACATAAAACCATTTTAATTTCATAGTTTTTATTTCTCTAACACTTATCCATTTCAGTTGTCATAAAGCTATATTGTTTTTCAAAATAATTGTAAAATAGATTTGTATTAATTGTTATGATTGTTTTTATTTCTCAATGTCTTATTTGGTGTAAGCTTTATGGGTGTATTATATCAATGGTGAATTGATTAATGTTTTACAAATAAACAATGATATTTGTATATTGGTTTTATTTTTCTTCATTTTGTATTCCAGATGTTTTTGTCTATATGTGTAATTCCTCCTACATTTCCAAGGTGGATTAAACTCTACAGGAGTAAACTAATTTATTATATCAATACTAATTTTTTTCTTTTGATGAATACCTGTTCTGTTACTTCTAAATATTCCTAAACTCATTAGACTAAAAAATACATGAATTATTAACACTGCTTTAAAAATGTATTCATTTTAAGAGTGTGGGAAAGGGTTATAACTAGCATTTTTCAATCTCAGGTTGTAATTCATTGGGATAAGGGGAAATAATTTGTAGCATCATAGAAATAATTTTTATAAAGAAAGAATTAAAAGACAAAATAGAGTATAATACATATGATAAGTATAAACACTATATTAATTATATAATAGTGTTTTGCATGTTATATGAGTATGTATGTGTGTCTTTGTGTGTACAGAGTGAGAATTTATTTTCTTTTGTAGGTATCAATAAAAAAAAAAAGTTTAAAAAAATACTCCTATAAATAACTTGCCCTAAACTCTCATTTTATTTATTTAATTTTTTTTTCTTTTAATTTTATTGTTGTTGTATTACATCCATCCCTTTTTTTCTCCCCTCTGTCCCCCTCCCCACCCACCCTTTCCCCCCAAAGTCAATCCCACCTGTTGTCCATGTCCATGGTTCCTTTATACTAGGTTCTTGTCTAAGCTGCTCCCCTTTTTTGCCTCTGCCTCCCCCCTCCCCCCTACCCCTTTCCTCCTGACCAC